>JABSTQ010010844.1:0-188015 GCA_013358835.2 Ixodes persulcatus
CCCCCCCCCCCCCCCCCCCCCTCCTCACTCGAAAACAAGTTGGTACCGCCGCTGACCATACATATTCCCACGATCTGCACCCTCCCCACCTAGCACCGTTCGGGAACAAATGCATTTCTGTAGACCAACACGCGGCCCTGACGTAACGCAGCTCCGGTGGCGCTGTCGACGGGCACTGTGCATGCGCAGACGCTTCACTTCGACGCGAATTCGGTTTCTGCGCACGCGCAGTGCCCACACCTGGTGTGGGCAAACGCGGAGTTGTTTGGAAATATCGTGTCGGTCTATAAGTATCTGTATTTCTGAATACTTTTTCGCCGGTTTCGCAGAAGTGTCTCGGGGATATACCATTGCATAAAAGACAAATGTGTCTCAGTATCTGTGTTTTGGGCCTTAAAACAGATGTATCTCAGTATTTGTATTCCCAAATAATTTTTGGAGTGTCTCTGCCCAGCCCTGGTTTATAGCACATTGATTTATTTTATAATTCTTATTATTTTCCAGGTACTTCGGGCAAATCAACCCATCTTAAGTGCGATACAAAGGTGCAACCAGCGGCATTGCACCGAAGTTGCTAACTCTTCAAGTGCTTTGACATCTGTGAGTGTACCGTCCTTCAATTGTACTCCGTGTCACGAGTTGTGTGTAGTGCAGGTGAATGCAACGCCATGCGAAGAGAGAAAAGGCGAGCACTAGGAAGGCATATGGGCGAGCACTAGGAAGGCATATGGGAGGGGAGGGCTAGGGGAGAGGGGGAAAGCACTAGGAATGTTAGATAGGAGAGGAGGTTACTCTCCTCACCCGCCTTTCTAGTGCTTGCCCTTTCCCCTCACCGGGCATTGCCTTAGCCTGTACTGCGCGCAAGTAGTGACTCGGAATATAGTCACCATTGTGCAGATTATGATGCTCTGGTAGATAATAGATAACTGTGGGTAAAATTAATCTGCTCAGTGCTTGGACACGCAGCTCGCGACTTGCTTGAACGTGGCCCACAGGAAACCAGCTGCAAGCCCCCGTTTTCATAACGAGCATTACAAATGGCATGCATTATAATGATATCATGTCGCTAATTCATTTATGCTCGAAACGTAGCTTTGCTCTTATAACATATTCACATAGTTATTATTGTTCCGTTTTTATTTGTCAGGTGTTTAGTTTCTATTTTTCCTTCCCGTCTTTTTGTAGTATTTAGCACCCGCACGACAATCCGCTGGTAGGCTGCAACAACGAGCTCTTTGCTCAAGGATACACCTCAACTGCACGAACTCTCGCTTGTCAGAAGCAACCACCAAAGATAAATTTATGAGCTCTGGATTCTCGCCCTCAGAAAATATCACCATTAAAATACAAGTATTCTCTCAGACTGGTGCTATCAAAAATTCTCAGAAAAGCAAGAACTGTCGATTGAAGACATTCTTTCGAAACATGTTGAGCTTGAATATATACTGAGTGAAGTAAGCAACGGGACCAACAGTGTACTTGTTCTCTTGTCCTCTTACAAAATGACAGTATGTTGGCGGCAGTACCATTTTAATTCTTGTGATTGCATCAGGGAAGGGATAGAAGGAGCGCTACAAATGAATCACAGCTAAAAATGTCACTGTCAAAATTGCAAGTTACAAATGTAGAGAGCGCAAGGTCCCTTTAACAAATTTCTTGACCCCCCAGCCCCCCCTCCCCCCGTGCCTTACATAAGCCCTCGACCTTTTGGCGGTGGGCTATCTGGCCTCTACACTCAAATGAGTTTGAGAACACTGTTTTTAGATGGTCCAAAATTTTGTTAAAGGAAGCTTGCATTAGGACACTACTAATGTTGGCATTCGTTTATCTGGTTTGTCGGCCACTGAGAACAAGGTTGCTTGTGAAATTTTTCGGCTAATTGTGCGTTTTATTAGTAAAAATAAACACAGTTGCAATAAGAAACAGGCTGGCATTGTTGAAAACCGCCAAAATCAGTTGTTTAAATATATTGGAAACACATGTTTTTTTATGTGTGTTTTCGGTTTGCCAGGCTTGCACCTGTATCTAAAGTGGTAAACTTTCCACCCCACTATTCTTCAACGGTGTGCAAAATATTTATGAAGTTGGCTGATTTGTTGTTTTTGATAATGCTCATTTAGTAAGGTGTGGGCCTTGACTGGGATGTGTCCTATATGTATCTAATCATGGTATACAATTACGTTTTGCTTTTTAGGAATGCTCCATGGCTCTTCTTGGTGGTCAACACCCAAGGCACAAAACTAAAAGGGTGAGAGATAAGACATGCAAAAAGAACAAAGGAAACAAGCGACGTTTCTGGCGCATGCCTTTCGTCAGACCACACAGCAAGCCGCAGGTTTAATGTGTATTTTTGTAGTGTATGTTTGACCCAGTGTTTATGAGCAATAAATATGTAAGAACAGATGCCAATTTTCGTAGCTTATTTTATCAAATATTGAATGATTCTGATTATATTAGCAGGGGTGACACAAAAGCTCTCAATTGTATTTGAGGTTGACAATTAGGACGTCAAAATGATGCCAGACCGTATAATGAAATGACGATAGAATGTGGGATTGGCGGCTTAATTGTATTTCGGGTTGACAAATGGGACATCAAAATGACACAAAACACCGTCTTTTGACGGTTAAAAGCTTGGAAATAGAGCTGCACAGACATTTTGATGAAAAATGTTCTAGTGCTAGTTTTGTCGACTTGGCACGTGTACACCTAAGAATGGGGTTTATCCGTGTTCCCAGTAAGTGAGAAGGGTGTGGAAAACGGTATATAAGTACACCTAAGAATGGGGCGTAACTGCATTCCCAATGAGTGAAGAGGGTGTGGAAAAAGGGATATATGTACACCTAAGAATGGGGTGTATTGGTATTCCCAGTAAGGTGCGGAGGGTTTGGAAAACGGAATATATGTACACCTAAAAATGGAGTGTATCAGTATTCCCAGTAAGTGAGAAACGGAATATATGTACACCTAAGAATGGGGTGCATCAGTATTCCCAGTAAGTGAGAAACGGAATATATGTACACCTAAGAATGGGGTGTATCAGTATTGCCAGTAAGTGAGAAACGGCATATATGTGCACCTAAAAATGGGGTGTATCAGTATTGCCAGTAAGTGAGAAAAGAAATATATGTACACCCCGGGGTGGCGTGTGTCTTACACACCAGCTGAGGTGCACATGTGCACCTCAAAATGAGGTGCATGTGTGCACCCCTTTTTGGGGTGTCGCATATATACCCATGGGGGTGTCGTATATGGGACAAGTCACATACACCCCACTGGGTGTAAGTACTACATCTCTTTTTTTTTTGAGAGTGCAAGCACTTTACATTCACGAAAACAAATTGCAAAAACGACCACACCACAGAAACAGTCTGAGAACGTACGCGACGCCATATCCCATGTTACAGTAGCCATGTCCTCCGGGTTTTGACAACAGCGCCACTCGCGGCAGTCTACTCTTCTGGCTTCACACGGCCGATGGCGCGCCCCCGACGCTTTTTCCACTGCCCCTCTATAGACCTTTCCAAAAAAGGACACTTGGCAGGTTCCATTTTCAGTGTTCGTGCGTATGGCGCGTGATTTGCTCGCTTTCCGAAGCGACGAACGTGCGCGTTCTGGGCTGTGATTTAACACGTGTGGACTGTGATTTTTGTAAACAGTGGAACGTCTATAGGGAGTATTCACTGGCGGCCATAGACCTTTTCTTTAACAGCGCCGCCATCTTGAGAATTGCGGCGCCGACGACGCCGTCTAGCGGCTTAGAAAAAGAAATACCGGCTAGTTCTGGCAGCACAGCTATCAGGGTAGGCAACGGTGTGGGTATGGGGGGAACTTGGCTAGACTTGGCTATGGTGGGCTGCAATACTTGGTTGGAGCTTGTCCGGTTGAATCCAGCTGGCTACTCACAGGCCACCAGCTTGCCTGCTCGAGAGAACGACGACGAAGACGGTGGGGTGTTTTGATTGAGTTTCCACAACGAAAGAATATATTAGCCGTTTAATGTAGTCTATGCAGGTAAGCTCTCGGCATTTGATAGCTCCATCTTGAGTGGTGGCATGTAGACTTTTTCATACCTTTCACATACCATGGGGCTCGCAGTGATAACCTAATTGGACCACCTGCACCGGGAATTAAAATCGGTCCTTTTGTCGTAGACGAAGTGGTCGTGAGCTTAAACGTGACGTTGAGTCTCATACGAATCTCTCGCGATTCAAGCTCGCAATCGGCTGACTTCATAAATAAGGATTCTTGGGGAAAATGCGAAGCTTGATGACGTTGCAGCCACACTCGCGCTGCAGCTTCTTGTGCTCATGGCACACTTTCTGCTATTCTTCTTATGCTTTTTAAAATTATTTATCCATTCGACGACCACGCAGTAGTAGCCAGACAACCGTAGATTTTCGGAAATTGCAGCACGGTGAAAAGGAGCACTCGGAACTAACTCATGCACGACGTCCGTTTTTAAGCCTTTTCGCCCATACCCTTGGCGGTTGCATACCCTGTGTCAACGGGCAATTCAAAAATTCATCAGGTCGAGGGTACGTCAGTTACTGGCTGGTTTGAGGTTATGCGAAAAAGGTCTATAGCTGTGTGCTCGGCTGCGGAGCGCGTGCTGACGGCGAGCTTCCACAGTTCTTTCGCCACGTGCATTCCGCACCACCAAGATTGCCGGTCTTGGCAGCCTATTAATGCGAGCTCGTTCTGAGCATGCGCTCTAAACAGTGACCTCAAATATGGCGGCCAGTGAATACCTCCTATTCTAGTTCAGTGTGACATAGCTAGATTTCAAACCCCATGTTCTTCCCAGAAGTGGCGCGCGGCACGTGTCTTGAGCATTTCCACAACAATGAATGGCGCCACTTTTACCAGGATAGAGGGGCTTTAGCTGTACATGCACCATCTTCTTTTTTGAGATCAGCCTTTCTGCAGAAGAAGTGGACGAAGTGGGCGCTTCGTTCCATATTTTTTTAGGCAGCCAAGCAAGAAGCATCGGCCCCGCTTTCCCGGAATCATGAGTGAGTACTGTCGTGTGCTTGCCTCCACTTGTTTACGGGCTTACATTTAATTAGAAGAGACGACACCTACACTAATTAACGCAAATGCCTCACCACGTACGTCCTGAACAGCGGTTCATTTTAAGGCGCCTATTTCCGCACGACCTCGCAGAAGTATTGAACGTCCTCTTAAAAACTAGGATATAAATATCAGGAGACACTGAGATCGCCGAAGCTGGGTGGAAGAACTTGGAAAGGAGCACACCGGAAACTTTTACCGCGGTGGCACAGGTTTCGCTGAGGGATTCGATGAAACGTCTGCTGCCACTTGGATTTCCAGGACATTATTAAAAAAAAAAAAAAATGTTTGTGATTTTTTTTTGTAGCCTGCCTTTCAATGCTTTCGCTTCTTGGTGATCCAAACATCACTATTCATCTTCTAACATCGTTTTATACCCTTGTTACACGGGCGCACTTAACTGCAGTTACGCTAAGCCACAGTTAGCGCACAATACTTGCGGACGACATTCTGCGGCTATGCAGTCAAAGCTATGGGCGAACGTGCGCTTGAGCATCTTGAGCACCCATCGAAGCAGTGCACGCGCGCTCTTCAGTTCTTCTTCAATAGCTGTCCAAACGTATAGTGCGGTAACCGTGGTGCCACGTAACAGCAGTTAAAGCTGAGTTAACCACGGTTAAGGGTGCCCGTGTAACAGGGGTATAAGAATCCCCCCTTTTTTTACATAGTCAGTGGCTCGAGGTGTTTGGGCAGAAAACGCCCGTGCACACCACGAGCGTTGGCATGAGGCCTCTCGCTTGAAAGCCTGTCCTGGCTTTCAAGCGGCTAGCGTCATGACGTCACGAGACAAAGCTCATGACGTCATTGCGTTTGTAAATTCCCGATCCGCCCAAAGCGGCAAAAACGCTGACGCTGGACGAGATTCGCCGCAAAAGCGGCGGATGCGTCCAGCTTGGCGTCGCCGTGTGCTAGCGTCGCACTCGCTGTGTGGTGCTGCGAAACGCGCTAGCGAAAAGTCCCTCTATCTTTTACGCTGGCGACAGTGCTGACGCGTGCTAGATGGCGCTGCGGGGAGAGATGACATCTAACGGGAAAAGGCGCAGGGTTTGTCTTCTAGGTTTTATTTGTCACGGACGCTGGTAAATCCGTGGAACGTGAACGGGCGTTTTCAAACCGAACCTGCTTAAACCGTTTCTTTCAGAGAATGTGATATAATGCCGTCTCTTTGACACTTACAAGCAGATCTCGGGAATATGACTCATCGCTTTCGGAATACATGGCTCGCACTGACCTCAGACCAGCTGCCATTCTGGTGGTACACATCGCACCAGCGAATCTTTGCGAAAGCATTAACTGTTCCATAGAGCGAACCGACGTCATCAGCTTTTGAAGCCGCGCCAAACGGCACCTTCCCCTGTCCCAATGAAGCGAAGCCTGTCGTCTGTAGCAGACGTCTGATGGATAGACTCCCATTGGCCGGCGCGCGTCTTAGTCTCATGGAACGAGGCTCCCATTGGCTCTCGCGCGGCGTAGTTCCAAGAAACGCGGCAGTAGCGAAACGTGGCCGTCCACGCCCGTACGCCGCAGACGAACTAAAGGAGCGGAAGTACGCCATTCATGCTTTCGCATTCACAACGCATGAAAGGTGCTTAGGTGTCCTCAGAATTTTTTTTTCTTGACAAGAAAACAGTAGGAATGGCTACCAGCATGTTTCAATGACGTCACGCACCAAGCCGTGTGTTGGAAACGCGCGCAACTAAAAGCGTCGTTCTGGGGCTCTAGTGTGGACGCTTGACGAAAATTCGGCGAGGAATCCGGCGGCCATGATTGGCCAGCGCCGTGCTTGACCTTGGCGCCTGCCAATCACGACGGTAGAATCCCTCGCCTACTTTTTCGCCGATTGTCCACATCAGAGCTCGTGGTTGACCTTTCACGATTGGCTAAAAACACTCATTATAACGTCCTAAGAGGGATTATTCCTGCTTTCATCGACGGAAATACGAGTAATTTCTGACTGTTAACCTCGGCGGCGTTGATTTGGGAATGCAATGGTCCCAAGTTTCTACTGCGCCTTTTACCGTCGAACTTGTCATTCGAAACTATTATAAGTAGCTAAGATCACAACTCGCGGCGTCACGGCGTGTCGAATCCTGGTGCAGTTCCCGGCAAGGTGTGAACGGCAGGGATTCTGAGTGCTTGTGCACCACGCGCTCCATGCCCTCCCTAACATCATCCTAAAATATATATAAACTTAATGGGACGGTGTATTTACTGTGATAAAGGTCTGGAACCCAGATTATGAACTCCCGTCCGAATCAATGACATAGAGAGCGAAGTAGAGTTCTACTTTCCTTGTTGTAGAAGCTCAAACCGGACGTTTCGTTTAAAGTTCCGTCATTTCTCCTCATCGACTGTGGCAGTTAGGGGAGCGGGCGCCTGCTAACCAGTCAATCGTGCGATTACTATGGACAGTCACGGCCGCTCGACCTTGTGTCTTTTCTCCGCATGCAGCGAGTCAACACATGACATTTCAGCTCGAATTTCTTTGTTTTGAGCAGTGTTCCACAAAGCAATAAGAACAAACAAACAATAACACAAAAACAAATTTATGAAGATTGACGTTGAAGCGTACTCAAAAAACTGTCACTCAAGCTTTCACACACGCAAAAAACAAACTCGTCGACCAACATGAAATACCAACTCGCCCAATCTGATGTTCTAACAGATTTATGAAATTGCGTATTTAAAGACATACACTTACCATCGTGTTATGAAGTATTTTTGTAAAGAAAAAAAAATATATCTCTTAAATCTTGAAATATTGACTTGAAAACATACTAAAATGGGTTTATCCATTCATTACATTTGAGGTCATTTTCGAGTGAACTAAAATTTTGACACTTTGCTATTTTATGGAAGCCATATCTCTACTTGCGCATATCCAATCGTCATCATTTTTTCCTCTGGTTGGTATATGTGCGAGGTATGTAATAAGGGGTATAAATATGTTAAATATGGCATCAGGATTTTCTTCGCTGCCCTTCATGTTTTCTACTTTAAATAATTTTGCAAATGGAAAATTTTGAAAGTGTCTTAAATGCCTATAAATCATTATTGAGCATTCATTCATACGTCATTGGATTCGACAGACTGTTCAATTGACTAAGATGCCTCGACTTTTGTATTTAAATATTTAAGTTTGTATTGTATTTTTGTATAATATTTGCGAATGAATCTTTTAATATTAAAAAAAAATAAGGTACCACAAAACCGAGTACATACTTTTAGTCAAATTGTAAAGTCAAGCCATTATATTTGATAAGAATTGAATCAAGTTATATAAAAAAACGCTCTAAAAGCAGCGTTGCCCGGGTGGGCGTCGTGAGGAATAACCCAAGATTTTTAACCGTTCGACAATTCCCTCTCAAAATCCACACTGACAAAAAAAAAAAAAAAAAATTGCCCGTGTAGTTATTGGCTTCACCACTGTCCCCATATCCCTCTCAACGCTTTCAGTAGAGTCGCCGGCGCCACTCTAATAACAATATTATTAATAATTTTTATGTGCACATTGTCAAAAGCAGGAATAAAATCATCAGGCGGCCTCGTCATTAACACTTCGGGCTCTGATTTTTTAATTATGAAGACAACGACGTAGTTCGTTTCAAATAGTCATTAAAACGACTTTTGCCTTGTCATTAATAATGGCTGCATACGTGTAACTCACGACATCTCTAAATTTGTTAAAAATTCAATTGCTTCATAAATCATTGCTAAAAAAAACCAAAAACAAGAGACAGGAGGATGAGTGTGGTCTGGCGGAGGAGGACGTGGATAATCTATTCGTGGTGTCGCACGCCAAAATTTCTGTTTCATTTTTGGAATGCTAAAAAAAAACCAAAAACAAGAGACAGGAGGATGAGTGTGGTCTGGCGGAGGAGGACGTGGATAATCAATTCGTGGTGTCGCACGCCAAAATTTCTGTTTCATTTTTGGAATATTGATTTCTTTTTTTAGAGCGTTTGCTTTAGTATAGACAAAATTCATCAGCTTTTCTTACGAAGTTATATTATTTTTTCATTTAATTAACTTCCAGTGTGAATTTCCAAAGTACCGTTCTCTTGGTTTTGCAGGCGAAGAAAGCGAGATGTCACGGGGGGATTCCGAAGGCAAGTATTTATTTCACTCACCATAAAAACGTGAAAACATTTTGAAAATATCTTAATTAGGAAAATAAAATAATCTTGTAGGCGCAGAGGCAATTCGCTGCGAGATCGTATGCGCGGCAATTTCAGAGAAAACTGTGCAATGCTTCCTCCCTCCCCCCCCCCCAAAAAAAAAAAAAAAAAAATATACATGGGTACAGAGAAGTCCTTTACACAGTTTTTGCCACGTATCATATTGCCTATCTCTACAAAAACAAATGCTGCCCGGAAAAAAAAAAAAAAAAAAAACGACACATTAATAAAGTGCTATCAGCACCGAGAAGTTCGCGTGGCGTCTCCTTGCGGCGAACCGGGGTGACGTCACGGCGAGGACAGAATTTTTGCCTGACTCGCTCCGCTCGCCCTGTGGAGGCTGTGACGACGCTAGCTTTCGGCGCCCTCGTTTATATATATTTTTTTTTCGTGCGCGTTTGTCGTAGGAAGTGTAAATTTTCATATGTGGCTTTATTGAGGTATGGCCTGTAGCTGCAGGCAAAACTTCAACCAACATTTCAGGCATGGTTGACAGGGCAGGCAACGCATGAATCGCAGCTGGTATATGAAAATGAAGAAATATGGCCGGAATTGTGGGAGAATCACCTGTACTATCACTTGATCACCTGTACTATCATTCACACTCAAAGAAAGAAAAATATTGCCCAGCTGCCAGCCACGTCTCGGCTCGCACAGACAACTCACAGAAACTTCAGCTCGCCACTCCTAGAACTAACACCTTCAAATTTTCTCCGTTACAGTTATCTATATCAGACTGGAATTTCCTCCCCGACGACATCGTAACAGTAAAAAAGTCCATTAGATTTCGTTCCGCAATTGCCACTCTTTACAATACGTAAAAAAGAGCGTAAAGAGTAAAGGATTCCTAACTCTTGTTGATTTGTATGTGTATTGTTTTCGCTGCCCCCCTCCCCCCCTTTATGCAAAGCCCCTACCGGGCGCTATAAGGGTATATTAAATGAAATGAATGAATGAAATACCGCAGATTCTTCGTTCTAGCGAAATGTAGTTCCAGGGTCACAGCATAGATGGTGCCTACGTGCCAGCGTGTTCTCTAGTTATCGTAAGATATTTTGAAAGGTTTTAAGGCACTCGGTTCTAAGGAGCTGCAAGTGTGTGAACGGGCCTTTACAGTAAAGTATCAAGTGTTCAGCCGTCTCCTCCTCCTCTCCACAAGCTCCACACACCATATCTACTTACTGCTAATTACCTGTATAGACCTCTTTCACAAGGGCGCCGCCATCTTGAATTGTCGTCACTTCCAGTATGGGCGAAAAGATTGTTTTGCCGTCGCCACGCAAATAGAAGGCATTTACGAAATAAGCGTAACCGTCACACATTCTCGTTTTGCCTCCCCTCTATTTTTTACTATTTACAGGTTGAATCGTACCCGATACGCCTATTAGGTGGTCGGGGACGAGAGTACACGAAAAAGGTCTATACGTCTGAGTCCGTTACTCCCCCGTCCTCGCCTCGAACAAGGAGCTCTTTAATAATGCCCTTCTTAAAAGATTGGTAAATTTTCAAGGTCGATTTAGTCTTCATGCCTGCTTCCTATATTTCCCTCTCAGTTAGTTGAACTCTCTCCTTAACGTTGATTCTCTCGTCTGCCTCCCTGCTATTGCCCGTATATAGACCTACGTTTTCTAGTCCGCTTTCTCTATTTTGTATCCAAGAACTCTTCGTGCCCATCATTCTGCCAGCATCCATTTTTCTCAGCCTATCCTCCAATTCTATCTTACTGCTAGCTTTCTTGCCCTCGAATGATTATCATCCCATATCGCCCCGTACACCTTGGTTCGGTGTTTTACTATGTGCTCGCAGAGCCAATCTTCCTACTCCACGTTGCTTTATTTCTAGCCTTGTCTGGACGTCCAGTTTTATGTAGAAAACTCCATTTGCAAAAGTCAGAGTCGAAACCATGACTCCTTTCCAGATCTCCCTCACCTCCCCATACGTGTTATAGTTCCGCAGTGCTCTATATTTCATTAAAGCTGCATTTCTGTCGCTCTTACCAGTTACACGTTTGCCATGTTCACTGAGGTATTCTGTACCCTCTTTAATCCATACTCCTACATACTTGTATCTTAGGCACTGCAATTCCATCATCATTGAACACCATGACCGCTGACTTGTCACTACTGAATTCTGAGCCTAAAATTCAAACTGAGATGGCGCCACCTAACGAAGGGGGGGTGCAATATTTAGATGGTACATTGCTTTACATTAGAAGAACTAACTAGATAATTCAAGCTTTATTTTTTGGTTTTCTATTTTGCAAATATCCCTTAATCATTTTCAGAAGTAATTGAACAAACTACCGTACACATTCTTTTCCCCCATGTTTTTAACTTCTGTGTACAAATCCGGCCGCTCTGTTCTAAAGTCGAACTTGGTCGTACTTTGCCAGGAAAGGTCTATGGTTCACCACACCAGTCGAACATCGAACCTCGGTCTCGTTAAACGTTGGCGACATCCTACTTGCAACGAGCGCTTATCGCAGCGTCTCACAACGAGCGCGACGTTAGCACACGGCGACGCCAAATCGCACGCGTCTACCGACCGCTTTGTCGCGTACACACTAAACATTGTAACACCCTTAAACGTGTAAAAAGGGTGTAAGAAGGGTGCAAGTTAGGAAAAACACCCTTTTTACAACCTTTTTACACGATTTCTGAATATCAGTGGGTGTAAAAAGGGTGTGTTGACGTCTTACACCCCTTACACGCCCTTTTTACGCCCCACTTGTAGCGATGGTTTCTGAAATCGTGTAAAAAGGGTGTATGGGCGAATTTTACGCCCTTCATTCACACGGTGTGAGAGGGGCGTAATGTTGATACTGTCGAACACACCCATGATTTCATAACCGTTCATGTTTATTGCTTTAGTGAAACGGTTGCTGATGTACGGCGGTACGAACATCGAGAATGATTAATCGCCACACGAAGGCGCGTATGATTAGGAAGTGCTAGAGAATAGTTTTTGCAACTCCGATCGAACTCTCCGTCCGACATGAGCCGAAAATTACGTGTCGCGCGTGCATCAGTTTTATCAGTTCATCTTCGATTTAAAAAATCACCTCCGCTCGCAAAAGGTGACCGAAGACGTGTAAATATACAGCCCAGTAAACACACCGTATTGCGCCGATATTGGATCGAATCGAAACGATTGTGCCCACACCATTTTAGTTTAGCCAATACTTAACAAATGGGATGAGTCGCGCCGACGCCATCCTGACCTAACGTACGCGACGCCGTTTTTGGTTAAGTGTTGAGAGTATCCTGCGTGAATCGGCTATGCCGGAGAGGTATTTCTATTTCTTGACCGCCTAAAATACGACGTTAAAAAACAAAAATTAAGCAAAACGGAATCTGCTTGCTTTTAGCCCGAGAAGTTTTTCTCGGGCTAACAGCAAGCAAATACCGTTTTGCTTAATCTTTTTTTTTTTTTTTTTAACTGCGCTGAAGCTTTGAACAAGCTGTGGCGCCCTTATTTCGGGTAGTACAGCCTCACCTGACTGGACCAATAAGTAAACTTCCAAACACATGGAGAAAAAAAAAAGAAAGGCAAAGAAGGAACTCAAACGGATAAACAAGACGACGATCAACGAGTTCTACCGAGACAGCATAAGCCACTCCCCGGCTCCACAGTTTTCGAAAGGGAACCGCCGCCACTCGAACAGCAACCCCAAGGTCCCGCACGCAAGGCGACCCTCCCTGTGCAGCGCAGGAGGCAGCAGAGGGAGATTAGCTGCTTTGTCCACCCCCTTTGACCTCGTCTTCTGATAAGCTTCCACACCTTCTTTCGTGTCTTCGTGTGGCTGTGAGTGGCTGCGAAGGCCGCTTCTAGCGAATCAGAGGGGTAGAGCGAAACACGTGACCGCTCTCCGTAGAACAAAAACGCTTGGACGAAAAGTTGTCACGCGAACCTTTCTGACGCGCTGATGGGCTCACCGGAGTCATAGTCTTCGCCGTTTGCCAGGTTATGGTGAGTTGTAGGGACCACGTGAATCCGGTTTCCAAAAAGCGTCCTTCAGTGCTCTCCTGTTTTCCGTGCAAGCAGGTCCTGACGAGTTCCATTTCGTGACCGTGGTTTTTCGTCGTGAACGGCGGAATACATCCATGCCAACTTTTTTATAATGACCGTTTACTTTGTCGGAGTCTATGGAATTACTGTGCTGTGTTTGTAGAACGCGTTTCGGCAAAGCATCGGTGGACTTCCGTTGAATGTGATCAACCGCCTTCATCCTCGACATTGTGTTCGCGTTGTTTCGTGCTGCGCGAATCAGACTGTGCATCTATCACGACAGAGAGACAGCTGCTCATCGGTGACCGCGAGCCTTCCGTTGGATGTGAGCTACCGCCTTCGTCCCCTAAATTGTGTTTGCGAATTGTTCTGTGCTGCTCGAATCGGATTATGCATCTATCACGGATTACATGAGATCGCTCCCTTATATGTAAGTACTCTGCAAGCATGCTTCTGATAGTAGTCCTGCCTCCGTCTCAATAGACCATTTTACTGTTTACAAACATGAACTGCCGCTTGCGTCCCAAGTAACTTCCGGTCGTTCCGTCTTTCTGAACGTTGTTAGCAGAGACATGGCTACGGCCAGATGGCCTGCTTGCAATCGTCTAAAGAGAATTTAGTAGAACCTAGTATGATCTTGATCGAAAAATAAAAAGTGAACCAGGCATGTTTCGACTCCTTTGCAGTCATTTTTTCGTGCACTCTTTTGGGTTATCACACCCTACTTTATGGGTGTTGGTCATCGCGGCTTTTTTTTATATTTTCCTTTCTGGCGGTGGTACACCCAATTTAGAGGGCGTACTGCGCAGTCATAACACCCTAATAAAAAGGTGTACAGTGGAATCACACCCTATTTTAAGGGTGTTCGGAATAACGCCGCCCTTTAGGGGTGTTAGGAAAAACGCCCTTTTCTTAGGGCGTTTTGCTACACCCATAAGGGTGTTAGTTATAGGACAAGTCATTTACACCCATAAGGGTGTTACGATGTTTAGTGTGTACTGTCGTTAAGCTCAGGCGTGCCTGTCGCATGAGGCGGATCGGGGATTTCTCACCACGACGTATATGCGCATCGGACAGTTTTGTTTAGCGTCCTCCCATGCACCGAAAGTAGTGCCGAAGTGACAACAAATGACGTCACAAAAACCGCGGTGTCACGCTGTCAAATGTCGAGAGACCGTGGTGTTTGTGCGAAGAGGCTCATTAAAAAAAGCACGTGCAAACGCGAGTGTCGCTGTCATCGCGGCGTCCCAACTTCTGGTTGCCGAAGCTTCCGTGGACTGTCCAACCGAAGAGAGACCTGCAGCAGAACAGGCGTCTGCCACATCCACCACCGGCGCTGTGCCACCGCCAGGATCGCGGCCGGCGACACTTCGATGACGTTGTCCGGCGCAAATCGAGGGACGACTTTTTCGAATGCGGTCAACGCACCAGTCGGAAACGTGTTCCAGGCGCCGTGCTGTTGTAGTCTGTTGCGTGTTTAGAATGGCTGGACGCGCTCCTCCCACAAAGCCCTCCACTCTTGCCACTTTAGGAGAGCGAACGCTGGAGAGGAGGCGAGGGGAGAGGAGGAAACTGCCAGTCATGACGAGCATGGGAGCGTTATGGGTGGGGCTTTGCCTGTTATTCTAAACGTAGTGGTCGGTTTGCACCTTGCGAATAAGTCTCTCTCCCCCGCCGTAAGGAGTACGACGTGTTTCTTCGACTCCTCCTGTACCTTCTACCCACCGCAACCCATCCCATCCCCCCTGACCCGAGACCCAACCCTCTAGTGGAGGATCAGAGCAGAGCAGAGGGTTTCATTTTGACTTTATTGAGCGACAAAGACGTTTTCAAATATTCGGCGGTTCCGCTCGAGGCTTCAGTGGGTCAACTTAAGCTCTTAGAACTGCGAGACCTAAACACAATTGCGTTTTTTTCCCCCTTCTTTATAGCAGGGGATACTTTGATGTCAACGACGACATCGACAGAAACAGGTGCGTTCTGTAGCGGTTGTGCGTTTTTTTTCTATTCTGGGATAAATTTTACTTTTATTTTGAAAACGCAATAACTATTTCATGTCCACAGGAGTTCCAACGTAAGGCTCGGAAACAGACGTTTTCTATATTCGTCTGCTATAATTAGACCGTATACTTTCCGGTTTTAACCGAAAAAACACCGATAAACATCCGCCGGTGTCGAAAAAAAAAAAAACGGTTAAAACCTAAAAATGCCGGTTTTTTACATTTTTGTACAAGAAACAGTGTTTTTCATTGTCTTTTTTTTTACCGAGCAAGTTTTATGTAGACGTTCGTCAGACACCTTTTTTTATTTATTTTTTTTACGGTTGTTTTGGATGATTGTCAGCATATGTCTCCATAGGTCTCTTAGTAATAGGGGTGTTTTTTTTTCTATCAGTGCTGTTTTTTTTTTTTTTACCAGCACTGATAGAATAATGTCCCCCAAAGTTAGTCCTCATTGTGCCCTTTTGTATGAAGGCCAAACACACCCCGCTACTGGACTTAGTCGTCTGCGTCGCCGCCCGCCGTAGACCCTGGCAAGTTTTTAGTCCCTATTTTTTACAGAAAGAGAGGAACGCTTTGTATTTTTACAACAAAAAGCCGACCTGTGAAATACACCTTTGACGAAAAGTTTAGATGGCTACGTGCAGGCGTCGATTTTTTCGCTCCATTATATATATATACCGGGTGTTCATTTTTAATTCGAACAGATTTATTACAAAAAATCCGTAAAAGATGCACTAGTACGGTTTGTTCAAGTGAGTTATACGGCTAGGGGGACATTATGTGGGTGGCTAATCCTTGCGAGAAGTTGGCTAATTAATTAATATTCGTTAATTAACTTTTTAATTATTGAAAACAGACATATGGTTCCAATTAGAAACTTGCTCAGCGTCATCGAAAACCCCTAATTCTGTCATTTACAGAAAAACTTTGAGCGCGTGAGAAGCGTAGTAGTGCACTAAAGTTACCACTCGTGGAGCAGGTACAAGGCTGGGGCTAGATAAGAGACGGAAAAATCGCGCGGGCGCCTTATCGCAACCTCTAGCTTTGTACCTGCTCCACGAGCGGTAACTTCAGTTCACTACTACGCTTCTCACGCGCTCAAAGTCTTTCAGAAAATGACTGATTTAGGGGTTTTCGACGACGCTGAGCAAATTTCTAATTGGAACCATATGTCTATTTTCATTAATTAAAAAGTTAATTAACGAAGTTTAAGTAATTAGCCGAATGATCGTTACGATTAGCCCCCTATAATATGTCCCCCTGGCCGTATAACTCACTTGAAAAAACCGTACTAGTGCATCTTTTACGGATTTTTTGTAATAAATCTGTTCGAATTAAAAATGAACACCCGGTATATATATATATATATATATATATATATATATATATATATATATATATATATATATATATATATATATATATACAGTCAAACGCCGCTACACCGAACGCTTCTTACTACGCAATAGCCTGTACAATCGCTTTAATAGCCTGTACATCTGCTTTATTGGGGTCATTAAAGTGCGCGACGGATATAACGAAGTGACGTGTATAACGAAGAATTGTCGCGGTCCCACACGCTTCGTTATACAGGCGTTTGACTGTATATATATATATATATATATATATATATATATATATATATATATATATATATATATATTATATATATATATATATATATATATATATATAAATAAGCAAAATATTTACGGTGTTCCATCCGGACAGATTCCAGTATCACCTAAAGGGAAGCTGGGGAGGTTCTTGAGAAAACACGAATTAGAGATGATTTCGAGAGGATTTTTATCCCGTGAATCGGAATATCCCGTTCCTTTTCCCCGAAGATGTAAATAAACGCGAGAAAACACTAAAAACCTCCGACGGGTCCCCTTAGCAAAAAGAGGCCGTACTTGAAACGAGTTAATATATATTGAATATCAATATCCATTGTGTATTTATTTTGTATTATTTTGTCCGCATTCGAGATACGCGCGTAAGGTATTCAAAATACATCGTAAATATTAATCAAAAATGATTTTAGATATACCAAAAATATAATTCCTTCCTCCTCAACTAGCCATTTGTGCATTAAAAACCGGCTATACAATTTTTTTTTTTTTCATTTTGGATTTTGTTAGTAAATGGTGCCACTGTGGCATTTGAAGGCACTACTAAATACATCCCACAACTACACATTAGAAAGGTACACAAACACAAACACATTGACGCACTGAACACCTGAATCACAGTCCCGTTGACTGCTCTAGAGCCTTACATAGCCAACATATTGAAGGTAATCATTTGGCCGGTGACCCCCTCTGCACTTACTACGGTTCCAAGTATCCGATCTTCGCCTCACGAGTCTGTCAAAGGGGAAACAGTGTTTTGAAGTTCGTGGACGATATCTCTTACTAAAAATCATCGGTAACACTAATAACATTTCGGCGCAGTCGCTAAAACAATATTCACAAAAACGGCTTCTAGAAGAAATGTTATTGCTTCTCTGCATAGCACCACTGAGGACAAAGCGAGTCAAGGCAGTTTCTTCAATTTCAAATAGTTATTTTGCTTTTCTTTACTAGTTGACTGTTTAATATGGTCGTTAACGTCACTATATTAAAGTCACAACCCACATCACGTACAATGGTGAGTATACATATTCAGTGAACTAACATTGTGCTAACACAACCACGCCAAACATCTGGTCACAGCACTTGCTGAAGCTAATTCCAGCATCAGCAAGTGTTGTGGTTGTAGTTTCCGAACCCCGTTTGTGACTGGTGTGCAAGAAACTCATCAGGTGTGTTCTTGATAGAAAAAAGTAAACAATAACATAAACTGGGCTGATTTATCAATGTGATGCTGCACAACTCAATTGACAAACTAATCAAATGTTGTATTTAGGCAGTTCAGTGTACTTCACATCTGCTTGAAGTGATCTTCTGAAAGGCGAGCTTTTAAATACTTTGGTAGTTTAAGTCAAACTACCAAAGTATGGCAGTCAAAAGATACTTAGAGTAGAACACAACAGTATTTACGATGTCCAGATATTTTAAGAGTATTCTGCACCTATTTTTGATCGCGGCATTTTTATTAGGGTTTGGAGTATATTTTGCATGAAATAAATAAATATTTTAAGAAATCTATGTGAAAGGTATTTTGTGCCTACTAATTTAGTATTTACGTATTTCAGAACGCATGAAGGGAACTTCAAATCTAGTTTAAATAAAGGTATTTAAAAAAAAAATTTCAGAAGTATATTTTAGTACTCAGCAAAAAAAAAGGAGTGTATATTTTCGGTCGATTTTTAGTGTACTCACAATTATGAACTGTACTTCAAATACACTCAAATTAGAATGTGGTATATTTCAAACGTATTAGTTTTCGCAAAGGGTCTTTACGTCATAAAATGATCTTTGGGCCGCCAAGCGCGTGTCGCTCGTGTGGGCAGCGCGTGCAACTGCAAACTTGCCAGGTATATTCCCCCCGCACTGACACCAGTCGTGACGTCGTCTCTGGTCTGTTTGAAACTAGCAAGAGTGCGCGTGCATAGATTTGATAGGCGCTCAAGATGCACGAGAGCGGTGATTCCGAAAACTCCTAATATGACGTCACGCTCCGGGAAGGAGGGGCTTCAGCGGTACTTTGAAAATGATTTTCTGCAACTTCCGCGCACCAAAATAAAAAAAATCATGATTTTTTTTTTGTTTTGGAGGTTAAATGAAGACAATTTAAGCGTTTCTACTCGAATACAGAACCGCTTCAGTTTCCCTTTAAGTCTAGTGTGTTTCTTGCGCTTATACGTACACTCCAAAAAAAAAAAAAGGTGTAAGAGGGTGTATTGTTACACCCTTTGCCCCATATAATACACCTCAAACTTCAATTCGACGTACAGCGCCCTATAGTCGAACAAACGGCCCCAAATGTTACGAGGGGTTTGATAGCCGTGGGGTACAACATATTAAAATAGGTAATGTACGTTTTACTGACTACAAAAACAAAAAAGAAAATCGGGGTTTTCTTGGCCCTTCTGCAAAAACTCAGTGTTTTCTTTTTGTGGTCTTTGATACGTACTTTAGGTATTTAAAAAAGTTATACCCCACCGTTATCGATCCCCTCGTAATATTTGGGGCCGTCTGTTCGACTATAGGGCACTGTACGTCGAAATGAAGTTTTGGGGTGTATTATATGGGACAAAAGGGTGTAAGGTGATACCATTTTTTTTAGGGTGTATGTAGGCCAGAAGTGATATTCCATGTCCTAGGCAGAGATTATACTTAGGGTTATAATTAACTTAAATACGCCACCGGAACTATATTTATGCGTTAAGTACCGAGTGAGACGAACACATCGTAGGCTCAAGTTTTGTCCCGCCATAGGCTTTTACTATAAAAGGAAAGCGCGAGAAAGGGCGCTCTGGCTGGAGGAGGCTCGGTGTTCGAATGCGCTTGCATGGCGGGCGGAACCCTGGCCCGTTCTTGTGCCTCACATGCTCGTGCGCCGGCGCCAGCGTAGCGTCGGGGTCGGTATACTACATTAGGGAGTTTTCCTAGATGGTTTCGCCGTCCCGCAACGCTCTCCACAACCCGCTACGATACCCCGAACTGTACAGTCAAGGCCATCTTCGCGCAGGCGCAGTAGTGGCTTCTTCGTTGCGGTGGGCTTAGCGGAGGGAACAACGCGGTCTACAAAACCTCCCTAGTATGTAACCTGTCTCAATCTGAGGACAGAGGATAACTGAAACCTGGGCTGCGCGCTTACGAAAAATATGGCGAGGACTCCGTGCCTTCAGAATAAAACATCCTCTCTCTTTCTCTCTATCTCAATATAAATCCCACAAAACGTGTGCTTTACACATTTACCGGTCCATTACGTTCGCATACGTTGAGCAAAGCCAGCACGTTCACGCGGCCACGCATGTGAACGACACTGAATGACACATTTCCAAGTGGAAAATTCGACGCCGTGAGCGCTCGGCTGGCTCATCGTGCTGGCATCGCTTTGCGGAGTCTGCCTTTTCACGTTATTTTTGTGCCGTTACATCTTCGCACGCAGTGCACCGGATGATGGAAAGAAGAAGACGACCCTAGTTATTGTCGGGGTAGGGTCTGTCCTGCTCATCATCTGCCTGGTAGCCCTGCTTGCAACGAAAGGTAAGGCAAAAAGCGAGCGCCGTCTTTTAAACACTGGCTGCTAAAAGCTAAAAAAACAAACAAAAAACATGTTTACCGGATGATTGGAACATCTGAGGGAGAGGATGACATGGAAACCCGCGGGAACGTCAGAGCGTGTTGGAGCATAGCCTCCTCTATCCTCTCAAAACCTGGCAGTTCGACGACGGAGCCATAGAGTGCCCGGTCGCAGATTTGGAGCGCGAAGATCTGGTACCACAGAGCATCAAAGAGCCATTTCTCGGGAACCTGGACGTCAGCGCACAGATTTTGCAGCGCCGAGGACCCCAAACACAGTTGTTCGCTCGGGAGAAGTGTGTTTCGGCGTCTCGCCGCAGCGGCGGGCCAGTCACGTGGCTCTTCTCTCATTCGTTGTCTGCTGCTCTACCTTTTCCATTTCGGCGGCCGCTTCTCGTGGCGATCTGCCAGGCTTGGTCAGTATAGAGGAGGCTGTGGTTGGAGATTAGTGGGCAGAAGCGTTCGAACAGTGAGTAGAGACAAAGGCAGCTAGCTTTGCGTCCCTCCAGTAATCATTCCGACCAGAGCTCGGCGCTCTAAAAACCCCGCGCGCTCTCTTCTGCTCCTCTCCCACAGTTTCTGCCCGTAGAGTCGCTGAAAGAATAAAAGAGGCAGGGAGGTCCCTAGGTTGTCCATCGTCCCGCGCGAGCTTCCTGGCTTGGGCGCCTCGTGAGCTTCGAGCTTGGACGCGTAGCCGATGAACGGCCGGAGGAAACGAGTCCGCTCTGGAGGTCTTCCGTAGGAGACGCCCCGCCGTTTTCATTCTGGCAGTGACTATGGCTGTGTCAGGGTGAGAACATCTGTCAGATATTGAAACGACGTCAGCGTACGACACATTTTGTTTTAACCGTTTTCGTGGAGCTTTGCAAGGACACAGGAACAGAAAACAAGTGCATATATGTGTACTATATGGTTCTATGCTTGGATATCACTTCTGGGCGTTGTTCTCCCCAGTGGTGGCAACTTGTCGTAATGGTATTTCTGAGCCACTAATGCAGTGCTATGACTAGAGTGTCGAGTTTGGTTGAGGGGTACTCGACTTTGGGCTGTTGGAGTTTTATAACGAATTAATTCTCATAAAACTCAATTCTAAAGCTTCCATAATCGTTATTCTTAAACTTCCGCTTGACTTATACTTTTTAAGTTTCACATTGAAAATGTGAACTCTGGAGCTTTGCTGGGCTCGCCTTTTGGCTGTTTTAAAGCAACTAAGCAGCCTTTGCGGGTCTCTGCTGGACTTAGCGCTGCAACTTCTCCTTACTATGGCACCAACGACCGTCGGAAAGATCAAGGTAAGAAGGAATAGAGAGCCGTAATCTACAGGAATATGAGCGCACGCAATAATGGCGAGTTCTACTCATCGTTTGATTAAATTAGTACCGTCTCGGTTACCGAATTTGTACTGGCAGTACTTTTTTAAATATTTCATTTAGTTTTTCTTTCGGGGGTGGCAATAATCGTATTCAGCGCTGAAAAGCAGGCGGTAGAGGACACAAACCGCCTTGAATGGAGCCTCATATTTGAAATGGGCGCCTGATTCCGGGTATTTGCTCGACCGCGTCAGATGGCCAGGCGGCATCTTGCGCCTATTTTCAATGTTCCCAGTCCTCGTGTCACGGCGCGCGCGTAAACACGACTCCCGTCATGTCTAAACTCATTAATTGTTTGTTGCATGACGACTTCGATAAAATAAGTGCGTGGAGACGGCGGCAACAGTGGCAACGGCAGGAACTGTATTTGGCGAGACGCGGGAGAGTCCACGCGAGAGCGGAAACAGCGCAAACGCGTTATGTTACCGGAAGCCAGTGGCGGATCCAGGGGGAAGGGGTTGGGGGGGGGGGGGGGGGGGGTAGGGGTAGCGGTGAGGGGGGTATAATTTTTGATCAATTCGAAACGTTTGTATCTGAACACAAGAAATTCAAACTTTCAAACTTTGAAGTTTCAGCACTTCACAGTCGAACCTCTGCGATATTTTTCCAGACCATGTATTGATGTCGTGTTTTTCTTTTTCTTTTTTTTGAGGATGAGCAGTGCGGGTCCCAAGTGTTGAAATGCACCTTCGTCCTCGTGGAAACGCGGCACGAAAAAAAAAAACGGGCCTGTTTTTATTTGCCAATGGGCTTTTAGAGTAGCGAACTTCACCGTCGTCCTCGGAGGGCTTCGGCCGAAGAACGTCGAAAATAAGCAGAGTTTGGAACGACAAAAATTAAATATGAAACTCTTCCTAGGGCGTCAGGGTGTCTGGTCTTTTTTGGGGTCATTACTTTCCTTCGAGCACCGTCTTCTGTCCAGGCGAGATGCCTTCTATCTACGATTAGCACTTCTGAGTGAGAAAAGCTACGGATTACAAACTTCGAAAACCTTCTGTTACCGTTTCCAAGAATTCATTCGGAGAGCCTTGGCAAAAAAAGAAGAGGCGTAACTGGCTATCACTCTGATCTCTTGAGGTGCCCACGTAGGGACGCAAAAAGAACGTTTGGCTTAGGCGAAGATGGTCAAGCCTAGACTCTATGACCCCACCTGAATGGCAAGGAGCAGTTGAATTTGATTCCAGGGATGTGTGAATAGTATTTGTTTTTGTACAGTGTTAGAGCAGACCAACTGTTGCTTGCCCGTATGGACCTTATCGGATACATCACTCCCTATGCAGTGCAGCGAAAATAGAATTTTTTTTTCATATTGCCTTTAACTTATTTAGCTTTCAGGCAACCGTTTCGTCGCGAAACAGCCCACGCACAAATGTCGCGTGGCAATCTCAAAAGCTGAAACTTCTTATGAGGACCTGAAAGAGATCGTTGTGTAATTGGACTCGGCGACTGCGATGAAAGCTTCTATCGCTCATAACTCACGAGTCAAGGCCGGCGTTCTTCTTTTCTTATGTAATAATAATAATAATCTTTATTTGTACTCCTTGAGTCTCAGGTGGAGGGGCAAAAGGTAAACAGATTTACCTGACGAGGCCCCACCACCCTACACATTGCTCAGCAGAGAAGCAAAACAGACGAGAAATGAACACAAGTAAAAAACGACAATAAATCTTATCAAACAATCTGTCACTGCGCAAAGTAGGCACGAAACAATCCTTCTACAAAATTGTGAATTATTAAACCACACCACGAGCAAAATACAACTTGGCAGGAGCTAGGAGCTTTCAAGCGATTTAACACGAATAACGGTGGTCAGAGCTGATTATACACTATTCAACCCAATGCATATGCATAACCAAAACGCTATTGCCTATTGTAAAATATAACGTTTCATGTTACTTTTGAAGGCAATAAGGGAAGTAGCATTCCTCATTAATTCAAGAACACTTGGATGCTCGTTCAAAAGCTGTGGTATTTTATACGCTAGAGCTTGGGAGCCATAATTTGTCCGTATTTTGGGCTTAGTGTATATTTCATTTCTTAGATTATATTGTGTTGTTTTAGGGTGGTAGATCTCACAAAATTCATTTTGGTCACTGCTGTACTCGCGGTATATTATCATCGCTAGTTTTAACATAAAAAGCAGATGGATACTTAAAATTTGATATTTTACGAAATATGGGGCTGAATGATCGGTGTAGTGAAGGTTTTCGATGCAACGAACAGCTTTTTTTTGTAGGCCGAACAGTCTATCTAGATTTGTTTTTGTTGTGGTTCCCCAAACTAGTAAGCAATAATGTAAATGAGATTGTACAAGACTGTAGTAGAGTTGGCACTTAAGCCAACAGGGAAGGAGATGATTAAGTTTATACAAGATTCCAATAGATCTGGATATGCTAGAGCGAATATGATTGATGTGATCTGTCCAGCTTAAGGTTTCTTTGAATCAGACACCTAAAAATTTTAGGGAGGACACTCTTTCTAATTCTGAGTTTCTAAATTGTACCGAGAAGCTACTACAAAGTTGCTTATGCACAGGCTTGAAAATAACATATTTTGTTTTGTTAATATTCAATTCTATTGGACTAGACTCTAGCCACAGCGCAAGTTCGCGTAACCAAATGTTTAATAAACTTTCTATTACACTAAGATCCTTATCAGTAAAAAACACATTAGTGTCGTCTGCATAAAGTATAATATCTGGAGTTCGCGGAATGTTTACTATGTCATTTATGTACAACAGAAAAAGTAATGGTCCCAGAATTGACCCCTGAGGCACACCATAATTTATTTTCATTAGTTGCAATTCATACTCATTGATTTTTACATATTGCGATTGTCCAGATAAATAGCTATGAATTAAGTTCCATGTTGTGACCCTTATACCATAGTGCGTCAACTTTTTTAGAAGAATGTCACTTTGAATCGAATCAAATGCTTCGCGAAAATCCAAAAAAATTCCTACTGTATATAATTGATTTTCAAAACTATTAACTAGCTTATCTTTGATATATAGCGAGGCTTTTTCCGTGGATTTGTTTTTCTGGAAGCCATACTGTTGCTTTACAATTATATTATTTTTTCAAGGTAACTAGAAAGCCTAACGTTGATTACCTGCTCTAGAATTTTTGAAAATAAAGGTAGCACAGAAATTGGCCTATAGTTATTTATATTGTTGCGTGGACCACCTTTATGTATGACACAAACTCTGGCAAGTTTAATTTTTTCCGGAAATATATCAGTCAATAACGACGTGTTACAGAAATGTTCTAGAGGGGAGCTTATGAAGCGCGTAATTGCTTTAATCGGTGCCGCTTTTAAATCATCTGATCCGGCCGCTGTGTTCTTACTTAAATTCTGGAGGAACCTCGTTATCTCTGCCTCCGTCACCGGGCAGAGGAAAACTGAATTTGCAGTGGCAGCTGGCGACATATAAGGCATCGCGAGTGAGCCTGGTCAACCTTTAGAGCGTCATCTAGCTAGAGCTTGCCTTGCTTCGAGCGCAATTCCACGTGTTGCTGGTGCCCAGCTTATTAGGTAGGGTTTCCTGTTTTCGGGTTTTATTTTTCTTCGAATTCGGGGATGTTTTTGCGGGGTTCACTTTGTCCTGCAGATGGCGGTGTTCTTCGATAACGAATTTCGGTGTTGGACGAAAATCAGGGTTCATCGGAAATTGTGTTGAAGGGGCGTGGGATGCTCCAGGCTCCGGGGGACGTGACCCGAAAAAACGAAAGACCTTTCTGTACCGCTGAGGAAAAGAGACGAGATGTGTTCCGGAGCAAGAACCAGCCTCGCAGACAGTTAATTGTGCGCGGTTTTTTGTGTAAAAAGATCATAAAACTTTAGATAAAATTTTCTTCGCGCAAAACTTGGGTTTTTTATTATTCGAGGACACTTCCAATTTGGAGTTTTTCGGGTTTCCACAAGTTTGATAAAACAGAATCGGGGGTCAATTTTCGTGGTTTATCGGTACTTATCTAAAACACTAATATCTAGTCTTAAGTAGCGCGAAGCGGGCACAGAGTTATATAAATATTTTTTTAGCTCCCGCTTCGAAACGGGAGATGTCGGAATCGTCGCTCAGGAGTAACGACCTCTCTCTACTATTTATACGTGCGTTTTAACCAAGATCCAACACGCAATGAGGTGTGCAGTGGGGTTTCATGACTAAATGCACACCCCCTATTTTTTTCATGGGGACTCCTCTGGATCCGCCCCTGCCGGTTGCCGATCCGTCGGAGCTCCCAAAGTCGTTTAGTTTAACAGGAGTGCACTCTGACCTCTGGAGCGCGCTAGAGAGCCTTAACTTAACGCGCCCACTGCTTTAATATCAACTCCCGCTGAAATGAATTGGCTATGGATGAACTGCCTACTGCACTCCCGCTGAAATAAATTGGCTATAGACGAACTGCCTACTGAACTCCCGCTGAAATGAATTGGCTATGGACGAACTGCCTACTGCTTGCTCTCTATTCTGGCATGAAGTTCCCCATACTTCGGTCACCTTAAATCCAGACGCAGCTGACGCTACGAACTGACGGGTCCAATCAGACAGCATCAAAAGCGCACCATCATGGTGTTCGTCATGCTTCTGTACGAGTTATATTATCGCTGAACCAATCGTAAAGAGAAGAGGCCCAGAAGTTGCGCTTTTGACGCTGACTGATTGGTCCCTTGAGCTCGTAGCGTCTGCTGCGCCTGGCCTTAAGCTTAAACTAAGTATAACATCAAGGCAGCGGGCGAGCGCTTTTATTTTTTCACAGGTGTAATCACGGTCCAATCTGGGCTAGAAAACAGTATTCGACCCTTTCCCTCCTTTATTACGCCTGCGTTGCCAACCTTAAGGCAGCGGCCACGTTCTGTTTGAAGCGTAGACGCTTTAAACACGCGGCAGATTACAGCCGCCATTGTTGACCTTCTTTTGTCTTACCAAAATGCCGCGCCACTGATGCGGGCATTTACGAGCCTCCACAAAACATTGCTGGGGAAAAGGACGCGGTAGAATTGAATATGGCAATGAACTGTCCTGCTGCGGTAATCAAGAAGTGAAGTGAACGGAATAAAAGGAAAGCGAAACTCAAGGTCGGTTATGACGGCGCCCATGCATGGTTGCTTAAAAGCGTCGGTCTTCCGCGCTCTTACCGGCTGATGCCACAGTCCCGTTGAGTGCGGAGCGATGATAAGGTGCTCGGGAGTAGCCTCGTCCTGCGTCCCTTAATCTCTCGCTTACTATGGTAGTTCGTTGGTAGATTATAAGAGGCTTTGCCGCGTATGTTACACCGCGATGCATTAGGAATATCAATCCTTTATTCACTTTGATCAATTTGAAGGACGAGCGGTATTGTGCCCCAAATGTTCACGCAGTCTATAGGTGGCCAAAGAGTGTACATCCCTTTTGCCATCGAGGATTCGTGAGCGAGGGAGCATGATATTTATTGACCTTCTCATTGGCTGAACTGATTAAGGAAAGGCGTTTTGCAATTTTACGGCGTCGTGGTGTAATGCATCCAGGAGCTTCTGAATATGTAAAGTGGTACACCGTTACAGCGGATTCATCAGCAGGCTGAATGTGTACCTTGTTCGAATTGGTTTCCACAGAATTTTATTGCAATGCCACTTTAACGTTTACTCGTTAATGGAGAGTTTCAGTCGATTGTTCTAATACCTCTGATACCCCTGATAACGATGCGATGCACGTGCAAGGGCGCTGGCGGAGTGAGTCACCGGAACAATCTATCAAAACAGTCTAATATACCTTTATGACACCAAGCTCTGAAACTCTAGTGAGGTGATAGCGGAAATTTAGAGGCCCCCTATTAGCTCGTCAGTGTTGCCCTTCTTTGTATTCTAGACATCTTGCTTTTTCGTTGTCTTAAACCGTTCTAGAGTCACTGCTTAAGGAACGCAGGGTGTGGCTTTTTATGTTTCTCCTTCGTGATTCGTTCGTTGGCGTTCTTATCGACCGATGCTCCGATCTGATTGGTTGCGGAGAGTGGATGCTCGGAGCTCGCCACACCCTGCCGTTTCTTCGACTCTCGGTGACTATAGATTGTAACCTACGCCACTGCTTTGCAGCCAGTCGCTACCCCGTTCTCTTCACTGAGGGCATTCGTAAACACGCGAACATCCTTGCGAGCGACAATGTTCACACCAGTGTCTTTGCAGTGAAGCGCTACTTGAATGGATTTGTTTTTAAAGGCGGCGGCAGTTCAGACAGCCAGAAATCCGGAGGTGGGAGTGGCGATGAGGACGATAAGCCTCAAAGATACCTGCCGCCTTCGGAGGGGGGCGCTCCGTCCGGCAAAGCTACCACCGAAGCCAGCACGACAAGTTCAAGGCAGAAACGGTCAACCCTAACGACCGTGAGGGAAACGACGACAGAGCCAGCGTTGACAAGCAAACAAACCGTCAAAGCACCGGCAACTAAACCATTCCCCCCAAAACCGGAAACAACAAAAGGACCGATCGAGACAGCAGGGCCAGCGACGACAAGGAAACCAATGGAGACCACTACCATCACGACCACTACAACGACGACCACCACCACAACGCCAAAACTGACCTGGAAGACCGGAAGGCAGAGGGCACCGGGTATAACACGTAAGACATTCGCTTTTTTTAACTTCGCCACAATTTTTGCTGTTTTTGTGTTTCACGCTTGTACATGTACTACGTGTTGAGGGAAGCTCGTAGGCATTCAACCTTCCCTTTCCGACAAAAGGCTTATTCATTAGAGCCTTAATTGCTCAGCTACTTTTTGTAGCTATTATTTCTCCGCTATGTTACAGGGGGAACCTCCGGGTTGAGGCCTCGCAAACCTTGCACAGTATGAGCTTCTCAACCACCCGCGACATTCGACTGCATATAAGGGGCCCGAGAATAAGCTAGATTTGGTTTTCCGCAAGCATAACTGGGACGGTACGCGTGCGGGCTCGCAGCTCTGGAACTTATTTCTGGCAGACGAAACGTGATGGCCTTTGCTATCTTGCAATTTGTCAATTTTTGTTTTAGAGTAATGAGAGAATTCTCGCTAACGCAGCTACAGCCAGAAAGCCGGGCCAGCTGTTCTGCACTCTCGGTCCAGCCCACACGATACAAGCCTTCCCGCGCGATGGCCTGTGTGATTATCTATTCTACGACTCGCTCCGAGCCAAAAATAAGAAGCTGGAAAGCAACGCCGATGCCCTGAAGGTGTTCTCGAAAGGCTCTCAGGGTCTGGAGAAGACAGAGACCGGAGTGGCGCTATCTTGGAGGTGAGACTCGCATCGTGCCATCGGAAGAAAGTTTTAATATAAGATTGACGCATGCGGATTTCCAAAGTAAACAAGGGATGCAATCTATGCACTGTCGCTCTCTGCAGGGCTGCGAATAAAAAATTAAAGACGTTTACAATTTTCTGTAACGCCGAACTAGAGCGCAGCTCGTGAGGAAGAGGAGGGGAGGGTACAGTGGGGAGGGTATGCCCCTCTTCCTTTCCCGCTGAATTGAGCAGAAAACTTTTACCCTCGTGACGTCCCACGGGACGTCACGTGCGACGTCACACGTGTCGTCACGAGGGTAAATTTAACGGGAATATTGGCAATGTTAGATGCTTGTTACGTCACGTGTTTTCTATAATGACGCCACACGTGACGTCACGTGTGACGTCAGGAGGGTAACCCTCGTGACCCTCGTGAGGGTAACCCTCGTAACCCTCGTGAGGGTAACCCTCGTAACCCTCACAAGGGTAACCGTCGTGAAGTGACGTCATTATGGAAAACGGACCCATAATGCAACGCGTGGTAACGCCGACGGCGTCGCCGCTCAAGCCGGAAACGGGCGCTGAAGAGCTGCGCTCTAAAGAAAAAAACGCTATGAGGAGGCTGAACACTCTGATACCCCATTCACACGACCGTAAAGGTACCTTTAGCTAAGGTACCTTTATTCTCTGCTGCCAATGAATTAACGATCTTCCGCACGTGGCGTGTGCTCGCGACCCAAGAGCACGGGTTGATTCGCCGATAGCAAAGGGACCCATGTTAAAGGTACCTTTCTGTTGACCGTGTGAATGGGGTATAAGAAGGTCTTGCATATGTATACTGCCCACCGATGCGCACGTGGAACTCGTATAAAATACGCAAGGTTGATGACACTGAAGAGACCATGGAGCCCGGAGTATAACAAGTGCAAACCACTCATGATGTGCGTGGTTTGAGCTTAGCACAGTCTGTGGTTTCAGGTCTTAGTCATCTTTATCAAGCTTAAGTAAATTTTCCATGGAATACAGCTTAACGCAGATATTCCCCACGCATCTGTTCTTGCAGCTGTTCCTTCCCAAGCACCTGCACCGCTTAGCTCAAGTATATGGTCTCCTGTTTCGAAAAGAACAAAGAAAGCGCCGCTTAGCTCAGTTAGTGCGATATCACGGATTTGATTCCCGTTGGGGTGTCCTTGTGAGGGGCGTTCATAAAGTTCGTGACATTACAATGAAGGACGAGAGCTGCGATCACGAGCGTCGATGGTGAGGCTAGTCTATTTCCCCATATGAATCACAGAAGGTGACACACTGATGCGTATATCCTGTTTGTATATGTCCTCATTTTGGCGCCGAGGAAGTGTACTACTTCGACGATCACCTTGTCATCATTCTGGAACCACTTGCCACGTATGCGGAGAGTAAGTTCGTCTGCTTCTCGCGCAGGGGGTACCGGTGACGTCAGAACGCCGGGCCCTGATTGGCTGATCGCGGCCCCCCTATCTGAGCGTCGTCTGCTCCTTTGCAACGTCGTCTGCGTCTGTCTTACCTTTCCTGCGACTTTCGGAAGTGCAGAGGCCAGATTCACAAAACCATGTTACGCCGAAAGAGTGCGTAAGACAAAACGTGAGAACAAATTCGTATTCACGAAACGAAATTATCGTAAGTTTTGCTCAGGTTACGACGGAATCCTACGACGATCAACTCAGCATGGCCGACAGTGTCGCTCAGTTACTTGGTCGCGACGACCAGCGGACGTTTATTTTTGTACGTGCTCTTTTCACGCGTCACGACTACAAGCAAGAAAAAAAGTAAAAAGTACTTGAAATAAACCACGACGAACAAGAACGCTGGATCCACAAACACCCGGGAAATGCTCCAACGGCCACGATTTCACTGACCCCGTCCAAGCGAGCTCGGCAAATAGGCCTAGCAGGCACAGCGGTGCTCCAACGGTCCTTGGCCAAGACCGTCTTCCCACGACCGGCTGGCGTGCTGAATGGAATATGCCCGCGCGACCCTTGTGAACCCTTCAATCTCTTCCTCTTGTCATCGCTTCGTTTTCTGAGGCAGCGGCGACTCTTGCCGGTGAAAAAGCGGTGAATCTCCGACAGACGCAGGAAAGGTAAAGCAGCCATCGCTTTGACTAGCAGACGTAAAGCAGACGACGTTGCAAAGGAGCAGACGACGCTCAGATAGGGGGGTCGCGATCAGCCAATCAGGGCTCGGCGTTCTGACGTCACCGCTACCTCCTTTCTCATGCGCAGAAAACGAAAATGAGCCCACTTGCGAGGCGTATTGGTTTGTTCGTGAGAGGAAGAGTGCAGAAGGCACTGGTTTCAAAGGGTCGGCGAATACGGGAGCAGAGGCAGAATTTCATAGCCTGAAGCTGCCGCATGCGCCACCGGTGCCTGCGTTGTGGTGTAGCCCCTGGACAGATCTCTGAGATGCTTAATCCCTCCATTAACCTATTCGCAACTCCAACACCCTATAGGTGGCGGGGCGATAGTTCCAAGATGGCGGAAGAGACGGGGATAGATTTTCCAGGGTTTCCCGTGCGCCTGCTCGCTGACGCTGCATGGTCAGTGCGCTAAAAATGCTTTATTTGTCTGCAAACGCGAAGTGGTTAGGGCAGGATCATATAGCAGGTGACGGAGATGTTGATGCGCGTTAGCAAAATGAGCATGCTGATATGTAAAAGTTACAGAAACCTCGGCTTGCGAAGCTTTGTGGTGGGTGAGCGCGTTTTACGCACCGGCCACGTCACTGTTTGTGGCAGAATATTTTTGAGGGTGATGAAGATATCGTGTTTGCGCCTTGCCTGGCCATTAGTGCTCTCGAAAGTGAGCCGCGCACGGTGACCGTCAAGCTTCGGAAGAGCAGCGTTCACAGTATTGATGCCTTCGTATCACAGGCTCGCAACTCGCTGCCCACCGTCTCGGTTTTGGTGTGTTGCAACACGGGACCAAACTGCTCTATGGTCATTGATAGGAAGTTTGTTACCGCAGGCTACCGTGCGGTGTAGTATTACAACCGGAGGCTCGAGCTGCGCCTTTGAAGCACAATTTTCAGCGCGTGCCAGGAGCGTTGCCTTGCTCACGGTCACGCTCACGGTTGACAACGGTAGCCTGCGGTAGCGCGGTGCTAAAACTGCCTATTACCATAATCGGCGTGTTTAGGGGTTTAGGGGTTTCATTTATTGCTCTACCAAAAATGCATATTTTAATATACCGTACTTCTTTTTTTCCTTACCGTGTTATCTGCAACATTGTGGCCCCTCTCGCCAAAACTGCCCGTTCTAAGCTCTCGTCACGAACGGCTGGCTAACACAGGCGCACTTAAAAGGCTTCGGGCATTTCTTTATTTATTTTGTAATTAGCTGAAAGCAAGTACGCGTATTCTATCTTTTAAAAGTGCTTGGAATAAATGATCATGTTCCTGCGGCCTTAAAACGCAAACCCATTCCCGACGTGTATTGCTCGACATATCGTTGCGCGACCAGTTTTCTCCTACTTAGGGCAAAGAATAGAGTTTACATAGACCGAACGCTAGAGATCTGCATTATTAGCGGGAGCGTTTGCCGTCACGCTGAGCACAGATCGAGCTGGCGGTCATGCACCAGCACAAGACCAGCAATCCGCAGCGTTTGCGATATACGAAAAGTCCCTAATGAAATTAGACATCCCGGTCCTTCGTGCAACGCTGTTGCGAGGTGGAGCACAAGAATTCCTATTTTAACGCGCTCACTTTGTTCGTTACAACGGCTTCACGCATCAACGCCGACAGCCCCTGCCACCTTTTCCGCGCCGCCGCCGCCGCTGCCGTCCCCGTTCCTCTAGTTCTCCGCTCGTCCGCGGGAGGGCGAGCGGCGCGCTGGAGTTACGAATAGTCGGTAACAGGTTTAAAGTTCAGGGGAACCTCCTCCAGCTTCTCTCCACTCTAGCCGCTGGAGAGGATGTCACCTCCACCCCCCAGCGTTCGCTGGGTTAAAGTGGAAGGAGGAGGGATTTCCTATAACTCTTCACCGGTCACAGACTCCTGGTCCTGTAATGTCCTGGTAATATTTCCCTGAAGGCTGTTTGGCCCTTACGGGTCATATCTGTCAGGAGCACACCATTGCAATCTCCCCCCTCCTCACCACCCCCCCCCCCCCAAAAAAAAAAAAGAAAAAAAAACAACAGCAACTCGTTAATTATGATCTTGTTTTCGCATATTTTGGTGCTGTTTGACCCACGTACTTGAACGTTTCGCTTTGTTTATTTGTCTTGGGGTTGCAATATATGGCACACCTAACACTCATCCATGGCGACCAGGGGATCAAAGAAGTCGTCAAGGTCTGCTTGGCAAAGCTGAGCCATATCCGTTGTAGATTCCTTTCGGCACTATTTCCGCATGGGCCGGAGCGGTAGCGGAACCCAGCGGGCAGGAATCTTAATGTGCAAATCACTGGGCATGTGAAATAGACTGGACATTTTGTGAGAAATATATTGAACGTGCGGAAACTGGAACAACACTTGCGACGAAATGCGAAGCCAGATCTCCACTAAGAAGGTTTGGCACATCCTCCGTGCCCTATTCGACCCGTGGACTACTAAAACCCAATCTCGCCACCAAACCACATAAATCATAGCGGACATTCAACTTTCTCCCACCGCCCAATGCGACACCCTCCGCTCCATATACATCACACATCCCTCATCACACCCTGTTGGTCCTCCACAATACACTGGCAACCCCAACCCAGTGCTCGACGCCCCCATCACCTTTGCAGAACTACACGCGGTGGTGCAAGCCCTCAAACGCAACACCACACCAGGACATGGCAACATCACAAACACCCTCTTACGTCACCTCAATGATGAGGCTTTAATACACCTTGTACAACTCTTCAACCAACATTGGCTTAGCCACACCCTTCCCTCCACCTGGAAACACTGAAACATCACCCTCATCCCCAAACCTGGAAAACCCCCCTCCAAACACAACCTTCGCCCTTTACCTCCTGTCTCGGCAAACTTCTCGAACACGTCCTGCAGAATCGCGTCAATGCGCACCTTAAACACACAAAAACCTACCCCCTCCCCCTATCATGATCGGCTTTCGACCCAACTTATCCACGCAAAGCGCCCTTATACAGTATCACCATGATTTTCACCAACACCCTTCTCAACGGGATCACACCTCTAAACTCTCACTGGACCTCCAAAAAGCCTTTGACAATATCTCACACCATAGCATCCTTCAGGCAATCTCATCCCAAAACCTAGGCCTACACTTCTACCACTATATCTATAACCTTCTCGCACATCGTACCGCTACCATCCGTTTGGGCCATGTCGTCAAGACTTCGTGGGCAAAGATCGTCAAGGACTTCGTGGGCTCAGCGGTTCGCTCAGCGTGTGCCCACCCTCCCCCGCCCTCCTCGGGTGGGTCTCTGGTGCCTTCGGTCGTGGAGGAGCTGCGCGGCGCCCGACTGAAACTATTGGAATCTGACAAAACAGGCGTTTTTGTCATCATGGAAGAAGACCTCTTCGGCATTAAGGTGGGAGCTGCCCTGGATAAGAACTTTATCTTGCTCAAAAAAAGACCTTCGGGGTCTCTGAGATCCAAGGTTAAAGACCTGTGCACGAACCTTGACCTGCCAGCCTTGAGGAACGCGATAGCCGCCCCCTCAAAACAGTACCTGACTGTCTTTTTCTCCGCAAAAACTCACAAGCCCGATGTTCCGCTCCGCAGCATCATATCAGAAAACGGCTGTTGGCAGAAGCGCCTGGCATCCTTCCTACTTAAGCACCTAACCTCTCTCACTCTCTCTCAACCTTTCCGCATCACCAACTCCTTCCACAACCCCCCCCCCCCTCCAACTTTTTATACACTCTGACCCAATACCACACACACAACAAATTAGACTTTTTAGGCCTCACCCTCACACACAACAAATCACCGGACCCACCCTCCAACACATAAAGAAATATGTTACCCAAACCACGGACCTCATTAGAAGGATCGCCACAAAACACCACGGCATCAAGGAACAGGACCGCCTCCGACTCGTCCACAGTTTTCTACTCAACCGTATCCTATACCAGCTACCCTACCTTAACCTTACACCACCCAACTCGACTCCCTTGATGCGCTGTTGAGGAATACATAGAGACATGCACTCCTACACCCCCCTCACGCCCCGACGGACCGCCTGCTCGACCTCGGCATACACAACACAATACGCGAACACTTCGACGCCCACCACATGTCCCAACTCACCCGCCTCGCATCCTCGCCCACAGGGCACTACATTCTTAACTCTGTAAACATACCCCCCCCCCCCCCCATCCAAATCCCCCCACTTCCCATTCCACCGCGCATAAGTAACCGCGTCCGAGTCCACCCAATCCCTCGCAACATGCACCCAAGTTTCCATACAGCCCGGCGACTAGCACGATCCAACACCCACGCCAAACTGTACCCACCATCACCATGCACACTATACACTGATGCCACACCCTACCCTCACAAACCGGCATACTGTATAACTGTTCTGGGCCAACACCCACCACCAAACGTCACGGCGGCCACCATCCTCACTACGAACACAACCACGGCGGAGGAAGCGGTCATTGCCCTTGCGCTCGCCCAGAGCCCTGTCTAACTCTCAGGGGGTCATCCGCAACTTTATTCGCGGCAATATGTCCCCCATGGCCTTCCAAGTTCCCACCAACAACCCTCCATCCGACACCGTGACCCTGCTGTGGACACGAGCTCACACAGGCATAGGCGCTAATGAGATGGTGCACGATCGTTCTCGCGAACTCATCGACCGAGCCGCGATTTCAACTACGCCTACACGCGATGCCCCTGCAGGCAAGCCTACCTCCTTCATGCAATACAGGGAAATTACCCTGCACTACCGCCTCCTCCGCCGCCAATACCCACCCCCGCACCCACACCTCTCCAAGGAGGCAGCACACATACTGCGCCTCCTACAAACACACACGTTCCCGCACCGAACACAACTAATACACAGTAACCCACACCTCTTTACCACCCCCGCCTTCCCTGCCTGCGGGGCACTCGACACTCACTACCATTACCTTTGCGAATGCCTCGCAGACCCATACCCCCCCTCTTTCCTCCCCTCACCTCTGGGAGCAAATGTTGCGCGACCCGGAGGAGTCGGGCCAAGTCCTGACCACCTCCCGGACCCTGGCGGTCGCGGCGGCCCTCTGGGCCTCCACCACCCCCAATACATCCCTTGCAAGTGACGTCACGCTAATGAAGGACGGGGCCCCGCACCATACTGGTGGTTGAGAGAGAGAGAGAGAGAGAGAAAACTTTATTGACTGAGGAAATGGGCCAAGGGGCGTAGATGTCATGGTGGTGGTGGTGGGCGAGGGGCCGAAGGCCCATCCCCTCCTGGATTTCTTCTCCTTTATTTAGGTTGGTGGTCCCGTGGTGGCGGTCGGCCGAGGCTTCCCGGCGACCTCTTCCGCCCTTTTGACCAGGCGGGCCTGTAGGTCCGGGTCGGGGCTGCGAAGCGAGGCCTCCCACCTCTCCTCAGAAGGGATTTCAGGGAAGGGATCCTGAGGGCATGCCCAGATGATGTGGGCGAGTTTGGCATGCATGGGCGCCACATAAGGGGCACTCCGATGTTGGATAAAGGCTGGGGTGGATATGGGTCATGGTGGCCGGGTTGGGGAAAACTCCAGTCTGGAGTTGGCGCCAGACGTGTGATTGTTCTAAGCTAAGGGATTTGTCCGCCTGCGGATAGATTCTGCGGGAGAGGAGGTAGTAGGTGGTAATGTCATGATATCCGATCAGACGGTCCCGCGCGGACCGGGCTCCGTGGTAGGGATGCAGGCTCGGCCCAGCCCGGATAGTAAGTCCTCGGGCTAGGTCGTGGGCCTCCTCGTTTCCCTCGAGCCCAGAATGCGCAGGGGTCCAGATCAGTTGGACTTGAGATTGCGGGGGGTTTCTGCGCAAAATTTTGAGTGCCGTTGCGGATATGCGTCCGGCGGCAAAATTTTGGAAAGCGGTTTTAGAATCGGTAATGATTGTTGCGGGGGTAGGGTTAAGCGTTAGAGCCAGCGCTATCGCCGCTTCCTCCGCCGTTTCCGGGATGGGCGTCCGGACTGTGATCGAATCTAGCGGGTTGCTGTTGGAGTTATTGCGAACTGCGACTGCGGTGAATGCTTCGTGGTATCTATATTCCGCTGCATCTACGTACACGACTCGGGGGTCGTTTTTGTAATTCTTGTGTAGGGCGCGGGCTCGTTGTTCCCTCCGATCGGTGTGGTGCGTAGGGTGCATGTTGCGGGGGAGTGGTTTGGCTATAATCTGCGCGTGGATATCTAGGGGAATGGTTGTCTCGTCCTGATGTAGGCTGTGGTGTCCTATTCTTAGATTTCGGAGAATGTATCTTCCTGTGGGGGTGCGGGCGAGGCGTTCATATTGTCCCATTAGATGGGCTTCAACAAGTTCGCTGGCCTTGTTGTGAAGGCCTAACCCTTCGAGTCTGGCAGTGGACGTGCCTGGGGGAAGGCGTAGCGCCGCCTTGTAAGCGCGTCTTATGAGGATATCGATTTTGTCAGTTTCTGCCTTGGTTAATTTAAGGTAGGGGATGGAGTAGACTATTCTGCTCACGACGAAGGCTTGGAGCAGGCGGACCCTGTCCTGCTCAGTCAGGCCTGCGTGTTTGTTGGTGACTCTCTTGAGCAGACCTATAGTTTTGGTTTACGTTCCTTTCTATGGTCTGGAGAAAGTTGTGATTGAGTCTGGTGGATTGTATCTGCAGCCCAAGGACTTTGAGGGAAGGGACCTCTGGGATCTCTCTCCCGTCAATGTGGAGTTTGATGTTGGAGGGGCGTTGTTTTTTAGGATTCGGTGGAATGACGAGTAGCTCAGACTTAGCATGGAGAGCAGGCCAGGCCCGCTCTCCTCGCCTCCCCCACCACCACCTCTATGCCTCCCTGCAGCGTTTCTTCTATGTGGCCGTCGTTCCCCTGGTTAGTCCAGAGGGTGATGTCGTCTGCATAGAGGCTGTGGTGGAGGTGTGGGATCTGTGCACGTTTCTTGGGGATGTCTATGATTGCCAGATTGAAGAGTAATGGCGAGAGAACGGCTCCTTGCGGAGTGTCTTGACTGCCTAGTGGGAACATATCTGAGAGGAGGTTGTCTAGATGTATGGCGGCTGTTCGGTTTGATAAGAAGTTCCTAACGTAACTGTAGGGTTTCTTGCCCGGATTGACCGGCCCTAGACCCGACATTATGGCCTCGTGCGTGACGTTGTCAAAGGCTTTAGTCAGGTCGAGGGTCAAAATCGCTGCCGTTATGTACTTGTCCATTTCGCTGTTGGTTTGTCCCGTGTAGGGGGGTAGTGGGATCTGGGGTCCTATCTCGTATTTGTGCTATGAGTTCGTCGTTTGAGCCTGAGTATGTTTGGAGGATTTTGGTCATCCGGTGTTTCTGTTCTGTCTTGTTCTCATCTGGGTCGAGGAGGTGTCTTAATAGTTGCCACGTCTTCTTCATTCCGAGGTTTGCCTGCATCTGGTCGCAAATCTGGCCCCACTGGTCGCGCGCGAGCGTGGTCGCGTGCGCGCCGATCTCCGTCTCCAGTCGGGCCAGCTTAAGCCGCAGTTTGCGGTTACTCTTGTTTCTTCTCCATCGTTTTAGTATCCCCTGGTATGCCTGCCAAAGGTGGCTGAGACGGGAGTCTACCGCGTCGGAAGGAATGTGGGGGTCTAGGTCTTTCGTAACTGTTTTTATGTCTGCGAGGAGTTCTTGTGTCCATCTGTTGATATCCGTAATGCATTCTGGGCTTTCGCACTCGTCCACATGTTTAATGTTGGATTCCCGGAGGGCTCTGAGCTTATCCCAGTCGGTCAGGGTTTTCTGTCTTTGAGTGAGTTTGTGTTTGGGTACCATCTCTGTCTTGATTATGAGGTGGTCGCTGCCCAGTGTTTGGTCGGTAACCCTCCATCTCACTCTATTGGTGTGTAGGGAAAGAGTGAGATCCGGGGTGCTGTCGCGTTGGGCGCTGTTGCCGATGCGTGTAGGGGTATTGATGCCTGTTTCTAGTGTGAAATGGTGTGTCTGGATTTGTTCCCAGAGGTCTCTGCCCTTTGGCTTGCAGGTTGTGTATCTCCAGGCCGTGTGAGGAGCGTTAAAATCTTCTACTATGAGCAGCGCGTGGGGGCCCACCTCCCTCCTTGTGAGCGAGAATAAGCGGTTGAATCGATGTGCCCTGGATTTAGGAGTGCTGTAGGTGTTTAGAATATATAGTCTGTTCGCTCCTTTTTTTGCGTGGGAGGACAGTAATTAGGTCGTGGGGGATACTGACGCTGTCGAACTGGCTCCTATAGGCCGGTATATTTCTGTGTACGAGAACCGCCGTTTTGAGGTCGGTCGCACTTTGAAAGGTTTTATAGCCGGGCAATTTAACAACTGTGTTTGTCTCCTGTAGCGCTATAATTTCCGGGGGGCATCTAGGCTTTGGAGATACATCTGTAAATTATGTTTTTTACGTTTATATCCCCGGCAATTCCACTGCCAGACCTTAATGGGGTTGCTCTTATTGTTGTTCTTGTGGGGCATTATGTGTTTCGGGTTGGGGTATGTGATTGGTAGCGATACCGAGCCTGTTCATTATTTCTTGCATAGAGGTGTGTAGTTCCGATCTGTAGGAGTTCATTTCTGATCGGAAGTTTTCCATGCTGTTTTGCATGGTGGTCATGTTTTCGTGGAGTGCGGCGTTTCCTCTCCCGATTGCGATTATTTTACGGTCTAGTTCTTGTTGCCGAATGCATTTTCCTGCGGGGTTGGGGATTCGTACGGTGGTTACCGCAATCTCTCTTTTTTCGAGGGCGGGCGAGGTGACCTCTTCAGCGGGGAAATTTGGTTGTGAGATTGCCGCGTTTTGACTGCGGATCCTGTGGAGTTGCTGTCTTAAGGCATTATTTTCTTGCTTAAGGTGGCCATTTCGGCTCTGATGTTGGCTAGCTCATCTGCTAGTTCTTTGGGGACGGTTAGGGGGGTTTGGGCCGAGGTGGAGGTGTGGGAGGCCCCATCATCGAAGCTTACCGATTTAGTCGTTACCGGCGGTCGTTTGTGATGTCGTCGGTAGGGTGTCCCACCCCTTGTGGTTGGCCTTGGGCCGGGGCTTGGATGGGGTTCGTTGTCGATTGGTCGATGGGGATCTCTTCTGCCTCGATTGGGACCTCGTTTGGGCTCTTTTCTTTATCGGGTCATTGGTCCTGGAACGGCCGCGTTCCTGCAGGGCGGGCCATTCCTGTTGGTTTTGAGTGTTCAGAGGGGTGTCTTCTCTCTCTTTCTCCTTCTCGGGCGGCGGGCGTTGGGGGAGAAGCATGGCTATGGGTCTACCTTGTGTCTGAAAACGATGGGTGAGTTCACTTTTTTTGTTGGAAAGCGCGCGACAGTTCCACTGTAGGATCCATGGCGCGCTCACCGAGGTCCCCGGAAATATTGCGACGCTGTTCGTGTGGGTCATCATTCTGTATCCAGGGTGGGGGCGTGGAGCCCTGAGATGGTGGTGATAATCATGGATTTGAGCTCAGCCACGATTCTTGGGACGAGGGCCGTCAGGGCTGCCCTGATTTCCGCCTGAATAGCTGCACGAAGCGTTTCATCCAGTTGTGTTGGGGACGGCGATGGTGGTGTATACAGAGGTCGATCGCGGTTGATATTTGTCCGCATGGACGACACCAAGTCTTCGGTATCGACGGTTGTAGACGTCTTTCGCCGAGAAGGCAGGAGCGGGAACTCCTCTGTCCCTCGGAAATGCGGCTAATGATTGAGTGTCTGATAGTTGTCGGGCACTACTAGTATTTTCCTGTGGGGTTCGGTTTTCGTCGGATGTTCCCTTCATTTAAGCGAGCCGCTCGTCAAATTTTAAAACGCGCAAATAAGCATTTTTTTTTTTGACACGACTGTCTTTTGCGTCAAAACTTTGTCGGCGGCATATCTAAAGTTTCTGCCCGTAGCGCAATCGCACCAACGCCGAAAACTTCCGCACGTACTGGCTAAACGCCATCACCGTAAGCTCGGCACGTTTTTCCAAGTTCACATGTAACACAATTAGGTACCTTTGTTGAAAATATGGGGCACGTCAGCGCATGACGGGCAGTTAGCGGCGTCCTACGCCTTGATAAGCGCACCCGCGCGGTGTGAAATCAACCACCAGTAGCTAATCCACTAATCTACTGGTGGTTGTACAGATCGTTTAAAGGGGCCCTGCAATCATATTTAAGCGTCTTCCTCTTTTTGCGGTTTCCACGTCTCTTGGGGTTCGGGCAAGCCAGCGGGCATGGAGAGTAACTAAATATCAGTGCGTCATATCCACTGATCTCTATGACAATTGCTGGATCGAGTTTGCCCGCTCCGCGAATGCGGCCAATGGCGGCCATCATATTGGTAGAGTTATATTACCTATAGCCAAGGTACAGCTGCTGCAGCCACTATCATCCATCCATGGCAGACAGCGTTGTGCCAGTTGTGGTGGCAGGCGGCCATCAAAATAGCGTGGGTGATATTTCGTGCTTGATTGAAATCGTTTGACGAAACATATTTTTTAAACCCGGCGTGAACGGTAGCCTCATCTTTGAGGACCCGGTGAAGGTTTCACGAAATCGCAGCACCGGTAAAAAGCAGCACAGCACGCATTGAAAGTCGCATCGAAAGACGTATCGAAAGCAGACGCCGGTACGGAGTCTGCTTTCGATGCGAGCTGCGCTGCTTTCCCCCGGTGCTGCGCTTTCGTAGTACTTTCGCCGGGTCGTCAAAGATGAGGCTACCTGTTCACGCCTGGTTTCAAGAATCTGCTTCGTCGAACAACTTCAATCAAGCACGAAATATCACCCACGGTACAGTGTACTAGATCCACGGCTATTTTATGGCAGCCTGCCGCCATTGCGCTTTCCGCCATATTACTATGATGGCTAGAGATAATATACCTCTACCAAAAAGATGACCGACCGTGGCCGCATTCCCGTCCATAGGCAGAGCTGGTCAAACGCGATCCAGCAAAGAGATCAGTGGTCGTATCTTAATCGGACGACGCGGAAACCTCCTCCACTTATGGGGGCGACCCGCGGTGCCGAAAGCGCGCAATATGTGACGACATCGTGACGTTTTAGGTCCTGGCCTTTCTACAGTCAGAGCCGCTAAAAGCTTCTTTTTAGTCGAAATATAAATGTAAGTGGCGCGAACCGTTTCAGTCATTTATGAAAGTAGTTTTTGTTCAGTATTTTAGATTAGAAAAGAAACAAATCCAGTTTATCAAGTACGGAGACAAAAAATGACCCGTCGACATACCCGACACCGAGCGGTGGAAAAGGCGGCGCATACTAGGAAGCTGTAGTGGGATCAGGCACCGACGAGCGCCGAGCGCAGAAAGGTGCCGGATGTACGCGGCGGTGCTAAGGTCGTATACGGGCTCGAGGATCCGACCGGTTCCGAGCGTTCCGAAGGCCTTCGGCAAGCAGGTTTGGCTTGCGGTTTGGCCGTTTGGCGGTATGGCAGCGCGAAGTGGCTCTCGTTTTGAACTGATCTTTTTCTTGTGTTTGCTGTCATTTGTGGTCAATGAAGTGTCATGCCGAATTAGTGATTAATCGCGCAGCAAAGGCAATGCGAGCCGCCTTGGCCGCCAGCTTCATACAGCCTATCCAGAACATGCTTTAGTGGCGCCCTGTAGAGCCGTCGACACGGAGTGCGGCAGGCGTGAGCGCTCGCTGAGCTCACTATCCCTCCTCTAGTTCACGGCCACCCAAGCCAGGACCAGGGACGTCATGAAGGAGGTTATTTTTTGCTTGTTTTTGTAATTTTAATTTGCCTGTAACTTTTAAAATGAAGCGAAACTCGAGAGAAGAACAGTGGTATTAAGTTACTACGTTCAGTGCGCTCAGGGTTCGGTGCAAATTAAAAACCAATAAGAAAGTCCTTGCAGGGCCCGTTTAAGAGGGACACTACTAAGGAAACTATCTTCGACAATTCTAGGGGGAGCTCCTTGTTCGAGGCGAGGACGGGAGTGTTGCGGACCAAGAGCTAGATTTTAGGAAGTAGGTGCGATGTGTGGAGCTTGTGAACAGGAGGACGAGACGGCTGAGCATTTGTTACTTTACTGTGAGGGGCTTCACCCTGTAGTAACTGAAGAAGCGGCTAATTTGACAAACGCATTGGGACTTAAAGGGGCACTGACACCCCAAAGGTCGTATTTTTTTTATTGTCTAAAACGACGCAAGTTGTAGTCATAGACACGCAAAAAAAAAAAAAACGCGTCGCGAAAAAAAATTTCCTCGCGCGCGCGCGCGCCTTTTTTATTTTTAGCGTTTAAATCTCCCGCCGCTACCTCCTTGCTTCTTTTGATCGGTGACGTCAAAAATCAGGAAATGTAGAAGCTTTGTTGGCGACATTTCTATAACAATTAATAACGGCAATCGTAAAACATGTTTTTTAACGCAACTGCGAACGCACTACGGCCCCTCTTTTTGAAATACCAAAAATCAGAGTTCGGTGAGATGTCCCTTCCTTGATTTGTGTCCTCTCTCAGAAAACTTGGCGGCGCTCGAGCAGATCGGCGAGGAAACCGGTTTTCTCCCGTGCCGGCTCCCTTGTAACCTAAGGCCCCTTATTGTAACCGCCTGCTCGCCTCCTCCTCGCATCGGGTCAGCGGAGGTCCGAGAGAAAGTCGACTCGCAGGAGACCGCAAAATGTGACTGACTGCACTGGCGGGGATCGCGCGGGAACTTCAAATGCGACATTTAGAAATTGTTTTTTTAATTCACAAATACTGAATTCCCAAGTTTCGAATATTGAGGGTAATGTCCCGGCACCGTTTTCAATCGTTTCGGATAATGAAAAAAAAATATGATTTTGATGTGTCAGTGCCCCTTTAAGGATAACGAGGGAAATACAGACACGGGAAAGGTGGAGTTAACCAAGAAGAGATTATCTGACTGGTGACATAGGTCGACGGAATGTGAGTAGTTTTTTATTCCCTTCCCGTGCGACCCGCTGGGCGGGCGGTGTGTGCAACCGGTTGCATAGAGGCGCCTCCGTTGTACGGATCGTAGCTTTTAGGAATAAATCTCTAATATATACCTCTATGTAAATAAATGATAAAAAAAAATCACGCCGAAGACACTTAAGATCGACGGCTTATGTGTCGGAATGCGAAAGCATTATAGTCCGGTGGTGACATCCCGCTCCCCCACTGCGCACGCGCGGCGCCCCCGCCGGCTGAACGGCTTCAGTGACTTAGCATCTGCGTTGCTGTGATTTTCTTTGTGTTTTATTTCCGAAGCACGTCCGCTTTGACCTTGAGCGGCGCGTGCTTGATGACATATTTTTACATATAGTTATTATAATCTCCGCTAGAGGTTCAACTGTAGCTAGTGCGCTAATGCAGATTGAAGCAGACAGCAACCATGTCGAAAATTGACTATCGGTAATTCATTTATATGGGAAAAAGTGAGTGCATTTTCTCTCTGCGCTCGATCATGAGAGCAAATATTCCGAATATTTCGTACGTATTAGGCAGCCTGGAACATTTCTCAGTCAGGCAGACGAAATAATTGGTCAGTTACGACGTTTTTCTTACAAATTCATTGCATTAAAAACGGTGCTAAAACGGCTTTGTCCATGTATTTCTGTGCATTGTCGGACACTGTTAGCGCGAACACGACGTCGGGGCTTTTCAGCATGAGGGATATACCTGCCAAACAAACGAAGGACATCTGGGAACCAAGAGAGACGGCAAAAAGTACGCAGTAACACTGGACCAGTAACTACCCTGCATGTACGATCAAAATAAATTGAAAACCACGCCTATCTGCCTAGTCTTGCGAGCCACCCAGAGTACCTCAAGTTTCGCTAATAAGGATTATTATTAGTAGAAGTAGTAATATATTCTGATTTTAAATAAGTAAATACTGCGTTATTCTTTCCGCTCTGCGCGAAGATGCTTTTCTACATTCAAAACATCACCTGCACGGTCGATATCTTTGAGAACAAGTGCCCGATAAAAGCTGCCCGGCAGAGAAAACAATACATAGAGACACCTTTCATAGCCCACGTGTTTTATTCCTTACGTTTTGAATGTTTTTATCCCCTCATAAAGATGACGATGGGGTCATTTGCATACAGTGACAGGACTGGCATATTATCAATATACAAGTGTCACCGGAATGCTGGCGAACCTTGAACACACTCTATAGTCCTTGCGATTGTTATTTTGCTTTGAATCGTGGCTTGTTTTTACACAGCAGCTGCGGAACACATGTATGGGAGTGAAATGTAGGGTGACGATCAATGCGCTAACTAAAGCAATTACACTTTTACAATGTAAGTCAAGGTGCATCCTATTTGGTACGACCCAAATAAGTGTTCCATGTTATTTTCCGGCGAAGAGACAAAATGCACGCGCGTTTTTCCCTATGTACAGGAGCAACGGAAAAGTAGGCTGGTTGCTGTCTTCTTCGATTTGCGTCACGGAAGTCGCATAGACACAGCGCCAGTTGAACGTCTAGCGTACAATATAATAACTCTATTTATTTTTATGGCCATCTTTTGGACACAACGCCGACGACACCTTTTCGCATAATGGGACATAAGACTTTTGCCTTAAAACCAGGCTAGGTAGCACAACCAACCTAGCCTATTCAAATGATTCAGCCACATCCGTCCGTCCGTCGTCTTCTTGTTGTCTTCTAGTTTGTAACGTCTGTATGGTTTTTTTATGTCTAATTCCCGCAGATCACTCGGAGAGCCAATCACTGTGATCTGCGGAGGGAGCTAAGCGAATGACGAGACTGAAATTACGTTTAGACTTAAGAATGAAGTCTGCGCTGTGACATTGAACATCAAGATTCAGGTTTTCACCTCATGCTCACTGTAGCACCGCATACTCTGTTTCGAATAGAATAGTTCTGCGTCCTTCATAGCCTTCACAGTGCTAGGGAGGCCCACGACACACCGGCTCTTCTTGCCGTGTTGGAGCAGGGAAGAACGCTGTTCGATTTTAACCACACTTCGCACAACACTATACACTTTTCCAGCGCTTATCACCTGGGCGAAAAATGCAGAGTCACTTAGTAGTGGATGCAGGCGCAGCGTCTGATAAACCGCACAGCAGAGCTAAAGCTCATTCTCAGAAGGCAGCGCGCAGAATGTTATTTTGGGAAAAGTCTATACTTCGTTTCCCTTTAGGTTCGAGCGCGACCAATTTTATGAGCCGAGGTGCAAACAAACAGCGCAAAAGCGCAAAGTCATGGCGTGTTCTCTGCCGGCGGAAGATTACGTAGAGAAGTTCGGGCAACACCGACTGGTCCTATATCAACTGCAGAGAGCGCGTAATGCAATGACGTTGTGCCATTTTCGCTGTTTGATTTAACCTTTAGCTGGTAACACTGGCTACGCTCCGACCTATAGGGTGAAACTGAGTATAGGTAGTTGTCATGCAGCTTTTTAAATTTCGCTCTCGGAGAGTGAATATCTTCTCCAGTGTTAACCAAACCACAAGTCAGGAGGGCTTGGAAAAGCGTTATACTTTTTCATGCTGTAGACGGCTAAAAATGGCAAATATCAAGAGGACGACATCGGAGTCTTGAAGTCAATTTGTCATGGAAGCAGACAGCTCTTTGTTGAGGAGTAATAAGGCATTCCAGTAAAACTGCCTTTTCAGCAAACACGAGGAGCAGATATAGTTCCTCAGAGTAAATCTGAAGGGGGAAGGGGACTGTGACCTCAGGAGGTGCAAGTGCTCTAATGCATCTCCGTTTTCAGGGACGCCGATGACGCTCTGGCCGCTCTGAAGAAGAAAGAGGGCAAGGACACAGTGAGCGAATGGATTACCATGAAGATACAGCACTACGGCATATTGGACGTTGTAGCAGACGCCAGGTTTACGAGCGACGACGTGACCAAACTATTCGCGCTTCTTAAGGTTCGATATTTCACACATTCTCGACTGGGTGGGCGAGAACGCCATTATTTTCTAAGCACGACTGTTTTGGTGATGCACCCTTCTCGCGTCACGTACACTAAAAAAAAAAAAGGTGTATTCTTATACCCTAGTTACACGGGCGCTTTCAACTGCCATTGAGTCAACGAGAGTTGACTCAATCGCGATCGGCCGGAGTTACACGGCGGCGCCAACTGTCATCGAGCCGCTAATGACAATTGAGTTCAACTGAGCTCCCCTACCTCAGTTCAACTGAACGGACTTCCCCAACTGAGGTAAAATGGCGCCTGTCCGCGGGACCGCTGCCGCCGACCATCGTTTCCGAGGCACTTACTGTTTCGGAATGCAGGGGGAGGCGTCTAAAAAGAATCGTAGCAGCAAAATATCCGGGAAGGAATAGATTTAGGCGTCCGAGGTGCCGCTAAAACGATCCCGGCTAGCCGGCAAACCACCAAACGAGCGAAGATGGCGGCGGGACCAGCTGTGTGAATGGACAAAAAGTAATGGGTGCACCCATCGTAGCGGGCGGTAGCTTGCTCCACCTAGCTTAAAATATACGCAACTTGGCCCTGAATCTGCTTTGGTACTGGTGTAAACGGCGCTAACAAGCAACAAGGTATTGAACATAATGTAGGATATTCTTATAATAAATAAAATATGTTTCTCCGAGTAAATTACTTTAACAATTAGACTGATCACGTGGCACAAGAACTAGTTTCGTTTTAGCTTCAACTGGGTTCTGGAGAGCCGTGTAGCACCATCTCAGTTCAGTTCAGTTCAATCACAGTTGGGGCCGATAACTGCGATTGAACTCAACGACAGTTCAAAGCGCCCGTGTAACTAGGGTATTACACCCTTTGTCCCATATAAGACATCCCAAAACTTCAGTTCGACGTGCAGCGCACTGACATCGATAGGACGGTACTAACCTTTACGAGAGGCTCGATAGCCGTGTGGTACAACAGATTAAAATAGCTAATGTGCGTGTAACTGACTACAAAAAAAATCGGGGTTTTTTTGGTTTTACTGCAAAACCTCAGTTTTTTCTTTCTGTGGTCTTTGATACCTACTTTAGGTATTTAAAAAGTTATATCGCACCGTTATCAATCCCCTGGTACAATTTGGGGCCATCTGTTCGACTATAGTGCGCTGTACGTCCAATTGAAGTTTGGGGTGCATTACCCGGGAGAAAAGGGTGTAAGGTGACACTCTTTCGCTAGAGAGTAAGCTTACCCCAGAAGATGATGTCTACCTTCAGATAAGAACGGACGACGAAAATCGGTTATGCGTTTGATTTCGTCTTTTTAGGACGGTTACTTGATCTCTATCCGCGTGCTCCGAAAGTACTAGCAGCTTAGACTGCGCGCATTCTTTTCACGTTAACATACGTCAGTATAACGCGCGAAGGAACCATGTCGTCTACGCGTTAAGTGTGTGCCTTAAATGTTTAGGTATATTTTATGTATCGTGTGTAGTTTTGTACGTATCTTATTTAAAAGTTTTTCTTCGGAAGCTTACGGCGAAAGCGAAACTGCGGGCTCGAGAGAGACGGCAACACTGGTGCTTGGCCTCCATGGCGACGGGCGCAGCCATCTTACGCCACGTTCGTGCCACGGATCATTCGGCGTGCTCAGTTGCATTAGTATCTTTAAGAAGGAAGGCAAGCTGCTTTTAATTTACTGCTTCGCTTTATAGACCTTTTTTGTTCACCGTCGTCCGACAGCCAGACAGTTGAGGAAACGGGTATGCGGGATAAAAAATCGAGGTATTACAACCTGGAACAAGTAAATTAATATAGAAAAGATAAAACAAGAATGATAGACAGTCGCGATTCAAACGTTAGCTTATCCCAGGGGTGTGGCGAGAGCAAAACTATTGTTTTCCACATACCGGATATTTCGCGATTCAAGATGGCGGCGCCTGCATAGAAAAGGTATATATAGGGTGGTCCAAGTCACCAGGCTCGATCTAAAATAGACCTTAAAAATCGACGCCTGCACGTAGCAATCTAAACTTTTCGTCAAAGGTGTAATTCACAGGTCGGTTTTTTGTTGAAAAATTACAAAGTGTAGCTCTCTTTCTGTGAAAAATAAGGGCAAGAAACTTGCCAGGGTCTACGACGGGCAGCAACGCAGACGACAGGGGTCCAGTAGCGGGGTGTGTTTGGCGTCCGTATTGATAGATGGCGCTACCTCCTCATCGCGATGGCTCGCAACCACTGTGGTTTATTAAAATGAATATAATCTTTTTGAAATGTACCTTCGGTTAAAAAATAAATGCGAACAATAAAAGCAAAACTTAAAGTAAAAAACGCGTCTGCATAACGGCGGCGCTTTTGCTGCCAACGGATTTCGTCTGCGTGTCGTCTGCTATCTTTCGCTGGTCGGCTGCACCTTCAGACGCTGCTCCCGACGCCATCTATCAATACGAACGCCAAACACACACCGCTACTGGACTTGGTCGTCTGCGTCGCCACTCGCCGTAGACCTTGGCATGTTTCTTGGCCCTATTTTTTACAAAACGAGAACTACACTTTGTAATTTTACAAGAAAAAACGGACCTCTGAAATACACCTTTGACGAAAAGTTTAGATGGCTACGTGCAGGCGTCGATTTTTACGGTCCATTTTAGATCGAGCCTGGTGACTTGAACCACCCTATAGATATATAGTACCTGTAATAAAAATTAGCGCGCATTCGTGAAGTTTACGACCGAAAAACGAGTCCGACCATACTGAGTTAAAAACAAAATTTCATTGTTAGCGCAGCGCAGGTAGCGTGGCTGTCTCGGCTGCATCGCTCTATCGGTCTACGTATTTGAAACTAAAAATAAAAAAATGAAGACTTTATATTTAAAAGCGGATCAAGAAGTTAAAACTGCTGCGTCTCAGGGTTGAGTGGCAGCGCGGCAACAGTGGTCATGCATGTCATATTTCTAGTATGCATGACCATGCACGTATCTTGCTTGCTCGTTATCTTGTTATCAGGGGCCCGTGAAATGTTTTGACGAAGTGCCGAAAATGTCCTGCGTCGATATCGAGCGCGGCCGACGGCGCGAAACCGCAGAGTGTCCCATTAACAGCAATCGCTGTAATATCTTGCATAATTTCTAAAAGACACTCAACTCTAACAATTGCAAATCTAAGAATGTCTGGAGCTCAGCTCGTATTTTCTACTTTTCCGCCTCTGACTCGTGGCTATGAATAGCGTTAGCGGCATAGGATAGGCACCAGGCTACGTGGCCGCTTGTTCTGGCTCCGAGTTGAGGGAATGAACGATGCTCATATTTCCCGAATTTAATTTCCGACTGCCATTGCTTAGAAAGAAAAAAACCCAGGCAAATTTTTTCAGTTATTAACCTTAAGGAGTGATTCTGAGTAGTACTTAGCGAAAGTAGAAAATCGTTTCATGACCCCTTTAAAGGTGAACAACGTATAGTTCCAGTAAGCTTGTGTGAGTGAGAGACACCCCTACTCAATGTCGTTCCACGGCCGTACGGATGCCAGCGGTTCAGAAGAGTTGCTAAATCCTAACAGAACGGAAGGAAACTCGATAAGAAGCCCAAATCGTCGGCGGAGACAGCAGCGAAAGGCACGGGAAAAAAAATAGCTGTAGGAACATGACGCCATGTTTCCCAGTGTTGCTTCAGCGACAGCTAACCGGCTGGCGACCCGCCGGGAGGCTGGAGATTACATTTTTGGCAACGGTATTGGTGGGAATTGCGGCGTCCCTTTGGAGTAATATTTCGGAATGCTTTCTTCTAGTAAAGAGTATCTAGCATTTGTTTTGGTTCCACATTTGAGTGTGGTTAGCCATTAACTTAGCGCTTTAATGAAGCATCACTATGAAATATCAGAGGGGTCGCGAGAGTGAGACGGTACAAACAAAGACGGTTTGCAGTGGTTAATGGCTTAGCTTTAAAACTCACCTGAAGCTCTGCGTTTTCCATTCTTCTTCCTAGGCGGTGCATAATGCTCGATCAGGATCTATGCAGAAAAACAAAGTACGCCGTATCGTTCTGGGTATGGCATTCATCGTGCCGAACCTTCAAGCATATGACCACCTTGAAGAGCAGATAACGTAAGTAATAAAGTGTGTTGGGAGGGTGGATTATTTTTTTCTGTTTTCCAGACCTTACAGGAGGTTAGGAGACGAAAATGTAACAGGTTACTCTTGAAACGCAATGCTCATCGGTTACTTAGAACATACGCAAAGTTTTGCTTTTTGTATAGCTCTAGAAATGGCTATAATTAATCTCATAATCTTGATACTTTGCATCTGGAGACCAGGGAACACTGGAAGAATTGTGACGTAGTCTGTCCAAATTAAAAACGTTACGAAACATCGCAACACGCCTTTTTTTTTGTTAATATCTCTAAAAAAAAAAAAAAGGCGTGCGGCAATGCTTGGTTTTGTTGTTATTAGGGCAAAATGATTATTAATTTTTTCTGAAAGCATGATTAATTATTTTGTGATACTTAACGCGCGTAGTTTAAATTTACGCTATAATATTAACAGAGCAAATATTACATGCTGGGCTAGGACACTAAAGATAAATTGGTCGTTCGACTGCAACAAAATAAAATGCCCGGCTCAGGCCCGCCCGCGATATTTATACCTGGACCATGAGCCCTAGCACCGCCGTCGCCGGCATTTTCATTGCGGCCTTGAGACCGCCTTAGATGGTTTCACTGAGCTTGATAGCCTAGATCGATGACGAACAGCCCGTGGCCCGAACAAATCCCAAGCGCCCGAGCTGCTTGCGCAGCTGGGAGCAACTCGCTCGTTCGAAAAACTTCTACGCCATCTACGAAGAAAGGTTACATATGAGCCGTTGGTGAATATTCCTTCAATCAAGAAATAAAATTTCACCTACACCACTAACCATGAGGAGGCGTCGACTCGAATTTCTGATATCAGACTGGTATTAATCCCAACATCCCTAGTAAAAAAAAAAAGAAAGAAAAAAAGACCGTGTCCTCGCGGAATGTTACTAAGGTGCGATGCAAGCGAGGTTGTTTCATGACTTAGTCAAAAATGGAAACAACAGCGCGCAAAAAGACGAAGACAAGAGAGAAAGCCAGGACAAGCGACTTCACCAATTTTTTAAGCGATTAAGTACTCAATGTCGTTCCACGGCCGTACGGATGCCAGCGGTTCAGAAGAGTTGCTAAATCCTAACAGAACGGAAGGAAACTCGATAAGAAGCCCAAATCGTCGGCGGAGACAGCAGCGAAAGGCACGGGAAAAAAAATAGCTGTAGGAACATGACGCCATGTTTCCCAGTGTTGCTTCAGCGACAGCTAACCGGCTGGCGACCCGCCGGGAGGCTGGAGATTACATTTTTGGCAACGGTATTGGTGGGAATTGCGGCGTCCCTTTGGAGTAATATTTCGGAATGCTTTCTTCTAGTAAAGAGTATCTAGCATTTGTTTTGGTTCCACATTTGAGTGTGGTTAGCCATTAACTTAGCGCTTTAATGAAGCATCACTATGAAATATCAGAGGGGTCGCGAGAGTGAGACGGTACAAACAAAGACGGTTTGCAGTGGTTAATGGCTTAGCTTTAAAACTCACCTGAAGCTCTGCGTTTTCCATTCTTCTTCCTAGGCGGTGCATAATGCTCGATCAGGATCTATGCAGAAAAACAAAGTACGCCGTATCGTTCTGGGTATGGCATTCATCGTGCCGAACCTTCAAGCATATGACCACCTTGAAGAGCAGATAACGTAAGTAATAAAGTGTGTTGGGAGGGTGGGTTATTTTTTTTCTGTTTTCCAGACCCTACAGGAGGTTAGGAGACGAAAATGTAACAGGTTACTCTTGAAACGCAATGCTCATCGGTTACTTAGAACATACGCAAAGTTTTGCTTTTTGTATAGCTCTAGAAATGGCTATAATTAATCTAATAATCTTGATACTTTGCATATGGAGACCAGGGAACACTGGAAGAATTGTGACGTAGTCTGTCCAAATTAAAAACGTTACGAAACATCGCAACACGCCTTTTTTTTTTTAATATCTCTAAAAAAAAAAAAAGGCGTGCGGCAATGCTTGGTTTTGTTGTTATTAGGGCAAAATGATTATTATTTTTTCTGAAAGCATGATTAATTATTTTGTGATACTTAACGCGCGTAGTTTAAATTTACGCTATAATATTAACAGAGCAAATATTACATGCTGGGCTAGGACACTAAAGATAAATTGGTCGTTCGACTGCAACAAAATAAAATGCCCGGCTCAGGCCCGCCCGCGATATTTATACCTGGACCATGAGCCCTAGCACCGCCGTCGCCGGCATTTTCATTGCGGCCTTGAGACCGCCTTAGATGGTTTCACTGAGCTTGATAGCCTAGATCGATGACGAACAGCCCGTGGCCCGAACAAATCCCAAGCGCCCGAGCTGCTTGCGCAGCTGGGAGCAACTCGCTCGTTCGAAAAACTTCTGCGCCATCTACGAGGAAAGGTTACATATGAGCAGTTGGTGAATATTCCTTCAATCAAGAAATAAAATTTCACCTACACCACTAACCATGAGGAGGCGTCGACTCGAATTTCTGATATCAGACTGGTATTAATCCCAACATCCCTAGTAAAAAAAAAAGAAAGAAAAAAAAGACCGTGTCCTCGCGGAATGTTACTAAGGTGGCGATGCAAGCGAGTTGGTTCATGACTTAGGCAAATGGAAACAGCGCGCAAAAAGACGAAGACAACGAGAGAAGAGCACAGGACAAGCGCTGACTATCAACTCAAGTTTTATTAAGACGATTAAGTTTTATTAAGATTATGTTTTATTAAAGACGAAGACAACGAGAGAAGAGCACAGGACAAGCGCTGACTATCAACTCAAGTTTTATTAAGACGATTAAGTTTTATTAAGATTAAGTTTTATTAAAGACGAAGACAACGAGAGAAGAGCACAGGACAAGCGCTGACTATCAACTCAAGTTTTATTAAGACGATTAAGTTTTATTAAGATTAAGTTTTATTAAAGACGAAGACAACGAGAGAAGAGCACAGGACAAGCGCTGACTATCAACTCAAGTTTTATTAAGACGATTAAGTTTTATTAAGATTAAGTTTTATTAAAGACGAAGACAACGAGAGAAGAGCACAGGACAAGCGCTGACTATCAACTCAAGTTTTATTAAGACGATTAAGTTTTATTAAGATTAAGTTTTATTAAAGACGAAGACAACGAGAGAAGAGCACAGGACAAGCGCTGACTATCAACTCAAGTTTTATTAAGACGATTAAGTTTTATTAAGATTAAGTTTTATTAAAGACGAAGACAACGAGAGAAGAGCACAGGACAAGCGCTGACTATCAACTCAAGTTTTATTAAGACGATTAAGTTTTATTAAGATTAAGTTTTATTAAAGACGAAGACAACGAGAGAAGAGCACAGGACAAGCGCTGACTATCAACTCAAGTTTTATTAAGACGATTAAGTTTTATTAAGATTAAGTTTTATTAAAGACGAAGACAACGAGAGAAGAGCACAGGACAAGCGCTGACTATCAACTCAAGTTTTATTAAGACGATTAAGTTTTATTAAGATTAAGTTTTATTAAAGACGAAGACAACGAGAGAAGAGCACAGGACAAGCGCTGACTATCAACTCAAGTTTTATTAAGACGATTAAGTTTTATTAAGATTAAGTTTTATTAAAGACGAAGACAACGAGAGAAGAGCACAGGACAAGCGCTGACTATCAACTCAAGTTTTATTAAGACGATTACGTTTTATAAGATTAAGTTTATTAAAGACGAAGACAACGAGAGAAGAGCACTAGGACAAGCGCTGACTATCAACTCAAGTTTTATTAAGACGATTAAGTTTTATTAAGATTAAGTTTTATTAAAGACGAAGACAACGAGAGAAGAGCACAGGACAAGCGCTGACTATCAACTCAAGTTTTATTAAGACGATTAAGTTTTATTAGATTAAGTTTATTAAAGACGAAGACAACGAGAGAAGAGCACAGGACAAGCGCTGACTATCAACTCAAGTTTTATTAAGACGATTAAGTTTTATTAAGATTAAGTTTTATTAAAGACGAAGACAACGAGAGAAGAGCACAGGACAAGCGCTGACTATCAACTCAAGTTTTATTAAGACGATTAAGTTTTATTAAGATTAAGTTTTATTAAAGACGAAGACAACGAGAGAAGAACACAGGACAAGCGCTGACTATCAACTCAAGTTTTATTAAGACGATTAAGTTTTATAAAGACGATTAAGTTTTATAAAGACGATTAAGTTTTATTAAAGACGAAGACAACGCGAGAAGAGCACAGGACAAGCGCTGACTATCAACTCAAGTTTTATAAGACGATTAAGTTTTATTAAGATTAAGTTTTATTAAGACGATTAGTTTTATTAAGATTAAGTTTTATTAAGACGATTAAGTTTTATAAAGACGATTAAGTTTTATTAAGATTAAGTTTTATAAAGACGATTAAGTTTTATTAAGACGATTAAGTTTTATTAAAGACGAAGACAACGAGAGGAGAGCACAGGACAAGCGCTGACTATCAACTCAAGTTTTATAAAGACGAAGACAACGAGAGGAGAGCACAGGACAAGCGCTGACTATCAACTCAAGTTTTATAAAGACGAAGACAACCAGAGAAGAGCACAGGACAAGCGCTGACTATCAACTCAAGTTTTATAAAGACGATTAAGTTTTATTAAGACGATTAAGTTTTATTAAGACGAAGACAACGAGAGAGAGCACAGGACAAGCGCTGACTATCAACTCAAGTTTTATTAAGACGATTAAGTTTTATAAAGACGATTAAGTTTTATTAAGACGATTAAGTTTTATAAAGACGATTAAGTTTTATAAAGACGATTAAGTTTTATAAAGACGATTAAGTTTTATTAAAGACGAAGACAACGAGAGAAGAACACAGGACAAGCGCTGACTATCAACTCAAGTTTTATTAAGACGAAGACAACGAGAGAGAGCACAGGACAAGCGCTGACTATCAACTCAAGTTTTATAAAGACGAAGACAACGAGAGAGAGCACAGGACAAGCGCTGACTATCAACTCAAGTTTTATTAAGAAGATTAAGTTTTATAAAGACGATTAAGTTTTATAAGATTAAGTTTTATAAAGACGAAGACAACGAGAGGAGAGCACAGGACAAGCGCTGACTATCAACTCAAGTTTTATTAAGACGATTAAGTTTTATAAAGACGATTAAGTTTTATAAAGACGAAGACAACCAGAGAAGAGCACAGGACAAGCGCTGACTATCAACTCAAGTTTTGAGCGAACAAGACAACAAAACAAGCGAAGATAACATGCATGCGAAGAAAATTGTTTGGTAAAACGAGAAAGTGCTCCCAAGGTTCTAAGGGAGGCATTACAAGTGACAAACACATGGTGATTAAAGTTCAACGCGGTATCTATAAAAACTCCAAGATCACGAATGACACTAACACGCTCGATGACGTTGCTATCAAGAACATAGCAAAACGCAAGTGGGTCTCGTTTTCTACTAAGACTAATTGTTTTTGTCTTCAGTTCGTTCAGCAGGAGGTTATTATCGTGACACCACTTAGACACTTCACACACATCATTCTGAAGAAGTGCACACTCAGAATGCGAACGAACCTGACGAAACAGTTTTATATCATCTGCAAATAATAGCACTTTAGAATTTTTAACCGAAAACACAATGTCATTAACAAAGCACAAAAACAGAAGAGGGCCTAAATTGCTCCCCTGGGGCACACCTGAAGACGAAAAGAAGGGTTCGGACATAAATCCCGAAACGCGAACGAAATTCCTACGACTGGAAAGGTAACTTCTAAACCAACAACAGTACGTCGAACAGAGCCCATAATCATCCAGTTTATGCAGAAGCATATCGTGATTTACCCTATCAAATGCTTTTGACATGTCGAAGTATATTACGTCAACTTGCTGGTGACCATGAACAAATGGCACAATATAATCCAGAAATGTGCACAGATTTGTTTCTACCGACTTTCCTTTCATAAAACCATGCTGTTCGGGACAAATCTTTTGACGGAAATAGTTATAAAGACGTTCGTGAAGCGTCATTTCAAAGACTTTAGAAAAACTGCAGAGTAAAGACACTGGGCGATAATTTTTGACAATGCTACGATCACCAGACTTAAAAATTGGCACTATGACAGATTGTTTCCATATAGACGGAAATTTGCCCAACCGTAACGACAAGTTAAAAATGTGCAACAGCACCGGAGATAAAAGATCAGCGCAGCCTTTTACGATAAAACTGGGAATTCCATCTGTACCAGCAGACAACTTTGGCTTCATTTTTCTAATGCATGTTTCTATTTCTAATTCATCGATGGGGACAAAAGCAAAAAAGTCAAGTGTTTTTGCGCAGGATGAAACAAAATTCGCGTTGGATTCAGATGAAAAACATGACTTGAAATGCTGAGCAAACATGTTTGCGACTTCCGCCGGATCCGACGTACAGCCGGAACTATCACGCAAAAAAGGGGCACTATCGCTCTTTTTGTTTCTTTGAGATGTTACGAATTTCCAAAAGTCTTTGGGGTTAGAGTACATAGCAGACTCGGTCTTAGATACATAAACTTTTTCATCTCTCTTGAACAGCCATTTTGCTAAAGAGCGACACTCACTGAATTTTAGGGACCATTTTTCCAAACCTGACTTTTTAAAAGCCTGTGATAATGCAATTTCTTTCGTAAACAACACTTCAGTTCCCACGAAAACCACGAAGGGTATTTGTTTGGCCGTGAAACACGCTTGGGTATAAAAGCATCCATGGCGCTCGACACAACTGCAGTAAACGCTTCAGTCGCTGAGTCTACACATACGTCTTTCAAAATCGGGTTCCAGTCATAACTCTGGAGATAAGAGTACAGGTTAAAGTAATCGCCTTTGCTGTACAAAAAGTAACTCTGGCTACGAAAAATATGCTGACCAGGCGGAAAGAAAAATGAAACAACAAAAGGAGGATGAAAATTATCAACACGTGTTATAGGGTCGTCGACTAGACTGATACTGTCAATCGGCGAAGACACCAGTACTAGATCAAGTATGTGACCTGCCGAGTTTTTAATTGTATTGCACTGTTCGAACCCGTTAATATATATGAAATCTAATAGACTTAACGCCTTTGGACTGAAAGCACTGCTGTCCGTCCGAACATGATCCAACGTCCAGTCTATTCCTGGCATATTGAAGTCACCATATATCTGAACACGAAAATTTGAAACTTTTAAAAAAATAAAAAAATTTTATTAAGATTAAGTTTTATTAAAGACGAAGACAACGAGAGAAGAGCACAGGACAAGCGCTGACTATCAACTCAAGTTTTATTAAGACGATTAAGTTTTATTAAGATTAAGTTTTATTAAAGACGAAGACAACGAGAGAAGAGCACAGGACAAGCGCTGACTATCAACTCAAGTTTTATTAAGACGATTAAGTTTTATTAAAGACGAAGACAACGAGAGAAGAGCACAGGACAAGCGCTGACTATCAACTCAAGTTTTATTAAGACGATTAAGTTTTATTAAGATTAAGTGTTATTAAAGACGAAGACAACCAGAGAAGAGCACAGGACAAGCGCTGACTATCAACTCAAGTTTTATTAAGACGATTAAGTTTTATTAAGATTAAGTTTTATTAAAGACGAAGACAACGAGAGAAGAGCACAGGACAAGCGCTGACTATCAACTCAAGTTTTATAAAGACGATTAAGTTTTATTAAGATTAAGTTTTATTAAAGACGAAGACAACGAGAGAAGAGCACAGGACAAGCGCTGACTATCAACTCAAGTTTTATTGTTTGAGCCGTTTTTAATAAAACTTCAGTTGATAGTCAGCGCTTGTCCTGTGCTCTTCTCTCGTTGTCTTTGTTTTCTTTCGCGCTGTTTCCATTTTTCTAAGAATGTTACTAATTTTTCCTTTCATGCGTTAGATACATGTGTATGTGCATCTTCGATTATTCTCATGTTATTTGATGAAACGCAGATGTTTCAAACATAAAAGTCGCCGCTTCTCCTTTCAACAACCAGATCTCGTAAGAACTACCTCGCGCAGCGCGAGACTCGCACGAAAAAACTTCCCTCTTCCTTAAATGACAACGATTATAAATGAAAAAAAGGAGAAAGGCTTTTGTTTGCACTGTCTCTCTCCCCCCCTCCTGCGCGCCCCCTTTCCATTAATCGCTGGTCCTTCTTCTTATCACATGTTATTTCTAACTGAAAGAGAGTGGTCGTCTCTACTCGTCCTTGGTGTTTTTATTCTTCCAAATTAACGTAACTATACTTAATTTCACCATTAGCCCAGATGCAACCGATGCTACGAGCTGACACTGCCCATCAGACAGCGCCAAAAGCGCCCCATCTTGGTGTTCGTCATGTTTCTACACGTATTCTACGATTGCTAAACGGATTATGAAAATAAAATGCCCAGTGACTCGCTCTTTTGGTCCCATTAGGGAGTTTTAGAATGGCGTGCGCAAAGGCTCTGCGTACGCAAATTATAGCGTCGTCGCCGCTGCGCATGTCCCGAAGGCTAACCGCGTTTTTCGCTTTGCGTGCGCTATTTTAGCGTGCGCGATTTTTCGGAAATTGCGTGCGTACGCATAGAATCCTTGAGCTCCTCCAAGGAAGATTCGTGATGGTTGAGGAGTTGACTGACGCCCAGACGGGCACAGTTAGAAAATGGCGTCTACGAGGACCGTGGCGGATGCTTTGTCGGTCGTCGTGAGCGGGGCGTTGGCGGCGCCCTCGCGACTGCGATTTTCAATACAGGATGACCTTGCACTTCCACGGGAGGTGCACGTCATAAATGTTTGGAAGACCCAGCAAGGCTGGGCAACGATCGCCGGCAACTTGCTGCTTGCGATGCGCGAACAGTTTTCGGTGTCGTTGGCGAAGGTACGACGTGTACGTGTGCGAAGATTCGCATAGACGAGACCTCTTTTGCCGGTCGACCGCTCCCGTCGTATTGTCACATTTAAACAAATCTAGAATGCTATTCCGGGCCTAACAACTTGTTTATTGGCAAGTTATAGCATTTTGTGCGCGAAATAAAAATTGTTACTCTGTCTTGGTGGCGTTGCAAGCGCGAGATACCGGTTTTAGTTTTAGAGTAGTGGAGAAACGCTATTCTAAAACTCATTTGCGTAGCGTGCGCAAACGGAGGCGTTAAATTTAGCGCTAGCGTGCGCTAAAGTTGCACAAGTTATTTTCAAACTGCCTATTATCTGGCAGTGTCGACTGCGTCTGTACTTGAACTGAAACGAAGTCTAATCATTGGTTATCGTTTAGTACCTTGAGGAGTGCAACAGTATGCGGAGGGCAAGTTCGTCTGCTTCTCGCGCAGGGGGTACCGGTGACGTCAGAACGCCGTGCCCTGATTAGCTGATCGCGGCCCCCCTATTTGAGCGTCGTCTGCTCCTTTGCAACGTCGTCTGCGTCTGTCTTACCTTTCCTGCGACTTTCAACTCAAGTTTTATAAAGACGATTAAGTTTTATTAAGATTAAGTTTTATTAAAGACGAAGACAACGAGAGGAGAGCACAGGACAAGCGCTGACTATCAACTCAAGTTTTATTAAGACGATTAAGTTTTATTAAGATTAAGTTTTATTAAAGACGAAGACAACGAGAGAAGAGCACAGGACAAGCGCTGACTATCAACTCAAGTTTTATTAAGACGATTAAGTTTTATTAAGATTAAGTTTATTAAAGACGAAGACAACGAGAGAGAGCAAGGACAAGCGCTGACTATCAACTCAAGTTTTATTGTTTAGAGCCAGTTTTAATAAAACTTCAGTTGATAGTCAGCGCTTGTCCTGTGCTCTCTCTCGTTGTCTTCGTTTCTTTCGCGCTGTTTCCATTTTCTAAGAATGTTACTAATTTTTTCCTTTCATGCGTTAGATACACGTGTATGTGCATCTTCGATTATTCTATGTTATGTTGATGAAACGCATATGTTTCAAACATAAAAGTAATCGCTTCTCCTTTCAACAACCAGATCTCGTAAGAACTACCTCGCGCAGCGCGAGACTCACACGAAAAAAACTTCCCTCTTCCTTAAATGACAACGATTATAATGAAAAAAAGGAGAAAGGCTTTTGTTTGCACTGTCTCTCTCCCTCCTGCCGCGCCCCCTTTCCATTAATCGCTGGTCCTTCTTCGTATCACATGTTATTTCTAACTGAAAGAGAGTGGTCGTCTCTACTCGTCCTTGGTGTTTTTATTCTTCCAAATTAACGTAACTATACTTAATTTCACCATTAGCCCAGATGCAACCGATGCTACGAGCTGACACTGCCCATCAGACAGCGCCAAAAGCGCCCCATCTTGGTGTTCGTCATGTTTCTGCACGTATTCTACGATTGCTAAACGGATAATGAAAATAAAATGCCCAGTGACTCGCTCTTTTGGTCCCATTAGGGAGTTTTAGAATGGCGTGCGCAAAGGCTCTGCGTACGCAAATAATAGCGTCGTCGCCGCTGCGCATGTCCCGAAGGCTAACCGCGTTTTTCGCTTTGCGTGCGCTATTTTAGCGTGCGCGATTTTTCGGAAATTGCGTGCGTACGCATAGAATCCTTGAGCTCCTCCAAGGAAGATTCGTGATGGTTGAGGAGTTGACTGACGCCCAGACGGGCACAGTTAGAAAATGGCGTCTACGAGGACCGTGGCGGATGCTTTGTCGGTCGTCGTGAGCGGGGCGTTGGCGGCGCCCTCGCGACTGCGATTTTCAATACAGGATGACCTTGCACTTCCACGGGGGGTGCACGTCATAAATGTTTGGAAGACCCAGCAAGGCTGGGCAACGATCGCCGGCAACTTGCTGCTTGCGATGCGCGAACAGTTCTCGGTGTCGTTGGCGAAGGTACGACGTGTACGTGTGCGAAGATTCGCATAGACGAGACCTCTTTTGCCGGTCGACCGCTCCCGTCGTATCGTCACATTTAAACAAATCTAGAATGCTATTCCGGACCTAACAGCTTGTTTATTGGCAAGTTATAGCATTTTGTGCGCGAAATAAAAATTGTTACTCTGTCTTGGTGGCGTTGCAAGCGCGAGATACCGGTTTTAGTTTTAGAGTAGTGGAGAAACGCTATTCTAAAACTCATTTGCGTAGCGTGCGCAAACGGAGGCGTTAAAGTTAGCGCTAGCGTGCGCTAAAGTTGCACAAGTTATTTTCAAACTGCCTATTATCTGGCAGTGTCGACTGCGTCTGTACTTGAACTGAAACGAAGTCTAATCATTGGTTATCGTTTAGTACCCTGAGGAGTGCAACAGTATAGGTCAGGGGTTCAATTAAATGCGGTCTCACTGACAAAAGGAGAATCCATCCTTTTTGTAACTGAACCTACATTATCACCGCAGCACGATATTGCGATTTCGCTTCTCGTTGATTGCCATCCTAACCTTTTTTAAACATCAACGCCTCGCGCATGCACGAAATCGAGAATTTCAACTGACCAACAACAAACATCGCAATGTTCCCTGGGAATATTTGAAACGGCGGATATCATCATCATCATTGTTAGGTTCAAAGACCTCTGGGTTGTTGTTTTAGGGGGATTTTGGTGGGGTTGGACGGGGCAAGGAATGCGGGCCTTGACATGTTTCCGAGGATGGGGAGTCGCAGACGCGACTGTTGACTGTTAATGGGTTCCCGGAGAACATGGCATCCGGGTACCGAGAGCGAAGCGCGTGTGATCCACGGAGCCCGCCACCGAGCTGGAACGGCGAGGCGACGGGGGGAAAACCACCGAGCGAGGTGATGAGAGAGGCGTCCCGTGTTCGTCGCGGGGTGGGGGACGGTTTTGGAAAGTCGGCGGCGAGCGCGGGGTGGCGCAGTCTACGCTGAGCATCGGAGGGGGCAAGACGCCACCGAGAAGTCTCGCGTAGCTCATAAGATCTAAACCCAGTCTGTGAATGTATGCAAATAAACCATATATATAGATTCATTAGCTTCCGCTGGATGTGTCCCTACGTGTCAACGTCTCCGTCGGCCAAGGCGCAATCCCGGGCGGTTGCCTTCATCACATCTGCGGCAACCCCCACCAGGGGAACATACCTATCATCATCATCATTTATTTTCCTTGAGGGCCTGTGGGGCATTATACAAAGGGGTGGCAATAGAACGAAAACAGTAAACACAATTATAACACTGTAAGCAGGGTTGTAAAAGTTACTTCAAAAATGTACCTAAGATACAGTTACAGTTACTCGTACGAAAAAGATACTTAAAGGAGCAGTGCAACGATATTCAATTGGAATGTTTTTCACTTTACACGAGCTTACTGGCACTAGTGGGGCTCAAGGATACTCGCACGCAACGCCACTGGCCAAGAAACTCCATTGTTGCGGTGTGATTTCAAGGACAAAAGCGATCATTTTCATTCAATCTCTCCTTTGCAAAATTTGGTGACGTAACGTGGGGATCGCAGTACACCCATATGACGATATTTGAATGCTGTTCATAGATTGGACCCGAGCATTGCGTGGGCACTCGATTTGGGCTCGTGATAATTACTAGCTCGCGAAGCATTCGGGTAGTGACCCGTGTCCAATCGCTGCAACGACGACAATAGCCGAGCCATAACAATGTCTGGAACTCAGCGCGTGTCCTGTGCTTTGCCAACCCCAGCACGTGGCTATGATCAACATTGGCGGCATAGAATCGGCTCCAGATCACGTGGCCGCTTGTTCTGGCTGCAAGTTGAGGGGGTGAACGCTGCTCGTTTTTCTTTAATTTTTTTTCTGGGACTTCTATTGCGTGGGGTGAAAAACGAACCCGTGTTTCATAAGTCATCAACGTCAGGGATCCGTTCTAAGCGGTATTTGCGCGAAGTACAAAAATCGTTGCATCGCCCCTTTAAGTACGTACCTAGGTACTAGCTTAAAAATGTACCTATAGGCACAGGTACACTTACTTTAAAGATACTTTATTTATTTTCCCCAAATTCTTCAGAATATATTGGAAGCAAAGCTTTTTATACTAAGGATGCACACAAAAACGAGTTCGATAAATATGCCTTATTGGTTTCAATGTGAGAAATAAGGAAAACCGCATTGACATGAGCATTCTAGGATACGTTATCTTTTTCGGTTTTGGTTTGAAATGAAGGAAGCAGGTCGCTACTTTCCCCAAACGGAGTTCCGAAGCGATTCGATAAATGGGTGTCGCTAGAACGGCATCGCTAATCCACCGTTCGCTCAAACGAACACAGCCATTCGCTAAAGTGTCGTTCGATAAAACATTATGGGCGGGGCTTCGTTCACTAAAACGTCGTTCGATCAAGTTAACGCCTCCCAGGTCGTACCCAACTCACCGTTAATCACGGCACATGGTAGTGTGTTAAAACTTTCAGATTTATAGTTTCTACCATTTTGACGAAGCGAATAGAAAAGTACCTGTAAAAAGTAACTTCACTGAGTTACAAGTTACTAGAAAATGTACCTAAGATACAGATACAGATATCGAGAAATGAAAGTACCTAGTTTTGTACCTGGGTACAACAAAAGTGCATAGCTACTGATTTCCAGTTACTTGTACCTAGGTACTTTACAACCCTGACTGTAAGCTAGCTAGGTAGGTTAGATAAAAAGAGGGTAATGACTTCAACAAATTTAGTAGTATCATTAATGGAAACGGTGTTATGAGGTAGTGAATTCCAATCCTCGATGGCCAATGGTAGTGTGGAAGTCTTGTGAGAAACAGTTGATGATCGAATTGGACGTAATTTACATAGGTGATCTAGTCGCGGGAAAATACGATGGGGAGGTGATTGCAGTGATTCTTTGAGGTGGCTATTGTGATAAAAAATTCGATGGCGGAGAGAAATGTGTGATACTCGGCGGCGAAGAGAAAGTGAATGAAGGTTAGCTGATTGACGTAATCCTGTTATGCTGGTATATTGTGAGTAGTTGTTATAAATAAAATGAAGGGCTCTGTTTTGGACGGATTCTAGGTTATTTGCAAGGTAGGATTGCCATGGGGACCATATTGATGAGGCGTATTCTAACTTCGATCTTATAAGAGTAGTATACGCTAGTCGTTTTACGGAGGGGGTAGCAAGTTTGAGGTTACGGTGCAAATATCCGAGAGAACGGTTAGTATCAGAAATAACAGAAGTTATGTAAGTAGTTCCTGGAAAGTAGGATGATCATGGTATGCAAAAATGGGTCGGTAAATGACACAATCGTCGGCGAACAGGCGCACAGAAGAAGCTATATTAAGGCGGAGATCATTAATATAGATTAGGAACACAAGGGGGCCAAGTACGGTTCCCTGGGGGACACCTGACGTTACGGTAGAGGTGGGAGATTTTACGTTGTTAACGGGGGAATATTGCTTACGGTAAGTTAGGAATACAGAAATCCACTTAACAACAGAGAAATGAACATTAATATTGTTAAGCTTCGTGAAAAGACGTTGGTGTGGTACTTTGTCGAATGCTCTGGAGAAGTCAAGAAAAATGGCGTCGGTCTGAATATTCGAATCGAAGCTCGAATAAATATCAGTAAGGAAGGCGGTTAGCTGGGTTTCACAAGAGTAAGATTTACAAAATCCGTGCTGATGTTCAGAAAGAAGGTTATGAGAGTCGAGGAGGTTTATTATATTTGAGTAAAGTATATGCTCCTTGAGCTTAGATGGAACACTGGTGAGAGAGATGGGACGGTAATTACTTATTAGTTGGCGATCACCAGTTTTGTGAACAAGTATTACGTTAGCTATTTTTCAGTCACGTGGAACTATGGAAAGCGTGAGCGATTGTGAGAATATGTCACGGAGGAAAACAGGAAATGTGTTTAGTGTTTATTAATACCTTCGTATTAATTTGGTCGTCTCCAGAGCTCGAGGAGACCTTTAGATTTTCTATTGCTTTCATTACGCCTGCGTGGTCAATTATGATAGGATTCATCCGAGGGTGAAATAATGGGCATGAGCCGGAAACGTTTAGCAAGTCTTCTTTAGTACAGATTGATGTGAAGAAATTGTTAAGGTAAAAAGCGCTATCTTCGTCTGAAAGTGGGATGCCGTTGTTGTTTATGAACTGCAAAGGAAGAGGCAGAGCTGAGTTGATCATTTTGCGGAACTTTTTGGGTTTATTTGTTAAAATGTTGGGGAGGTCGTGAGTATAAAACTTGGATTTAGCATCAGTAATGGCGGTTTTGTATGTCCTAGCACACGCATGATATGCATCCCACGAGGCTGAATTGTTGACAGATTTCGCTCGTTTATGAAGTCGCCTTTTCTTGTTAGCATGACCATGCACCGTTTTGTTATACCATGGGTGACAGTTATCAGATATGATGCGGGTCAGTGGGATGAAGCCCTCAACTAAGTGGGTTAGCTTATTTTTATAGAGCGTCCAATCTTCATCGACGGCTCTTTCCTCGAGATTAACGGAAAATGATTGGTAAAAGGTTTCGAGGCATGAGTTGATAGACACATAGTCGGCTTCGGCCCTCTCGTAGTCTTCGAATGTATTTGCACTAATGTGATTTCCGAGGAACAGAGAGAGAGTGTTATGCCGATGACAAGATGCAAAAAGAGAAGGTTCCTGACTTAAGCACAAGTCGAGTATATTGCTGCAGCAGTCGGTAATTCTAGTAGGCTGGGTGGTAACATTTGTTAGGTTATAATCTAGGCAAAGATCTATAAAATCTTGAGAGGAAGTGCAAGTGGATGTGAAGGTAGACCAATTAATATTCGGGTAATTAAAATCCCCAAGAAGTACAACAGAAGCGTTAGGATATTGCGTAGCGAGTTCAGAAAGACACCTAGTAAGCTCAAGGTGATTTCCTTATTACTATCAGGTGGCCTAAAACATACGCCCAGTACAACAGAGGGTGCCGTATGGAGGTAAACCCATACAACTTCTAGTGCGGTAGAAAGTGGAATGAGCCGAGACGTGATTTGATTATTAATAGCCAAAAGTACGCCTGCCCCATTTCTAGTAATTCTGTCGCACCTGTACACACGAAAGTTTGGATAAGAAGGAAACAATTCAGCATCCGATATGTCGGGATTCAGCCACGTCTCAGTAAGAACAATAAAGTCGGCGTTGCATGTTTGAACCAAGGAATTCACATCATCTCTCTTTGGGATTAGGCTTCTAATGTTAGTAAACAAAATAGAATGAATAGAAGATAGCTTATTGATAACATGGGGTTTAGCAGTTTGATTGTGAGTGGGCAAACGGGAAGAACGTCGGCATTGCTACGTACATTTTTCAGCAACCGAGCCGATAGCGTCATCGAATACAAAACACTTGCCATCTATAAACAGTTTATCGTGACGCAGCCGATAAGGCGTTCCCTTTGGTCTGGCAAAATCAAGAAGACGACGTCAGTCTTTCAGAAAGTGGAAAGTCTTCGCTAATTGCAACGCTTGAGCCCTTAACCTTGTGCGCAGAAGCAAGAATGCCCTCTCTTTCTTTGAACAATGAAAACTTGACAATGATGGGACGTATTTTCTGCTGATGGAATGCTCCTAAACGGTGAGCTCTTTCAATGCCGGAAGATTAAACTTCGATGCCAAGTTTCTCGGAACACAGGCTTGTAAGCAGTAATAAACAGTAATTAAACATTTGAACGCGGAAAGCTTTTATTCAACGGCTCTACCTTTTTTTTTTTTGGCATTGAATCGTATTGGTTACTGTCACAAAATTGTGAAATTCGGCTCTCCTTTACAAAGGTCGTAATATCCCAGCGGACTGTAAATGCCGGGGTAATATAAAACACAAATCAAATAGAATGATGATATTTCCTTGAAAACATTTTATTCCATGGAATGTCCCAGAAAGTTGGCCATGACTGATGAGAAGACCAATGATTGGTGGTTCCACGTGCGTCGCGCCGCAGTGTACATGCAAGGCTTGATCTGGGGAAGGTCTGCGTATAATGCCCATGATTGAGTCGCGAAGAAACTTTGCGTTGTGACCTTGTTATGAAGAGGTAAACTCGCATGTTTGTTACTTCCGTGTCTGATTACTTGGCAGATCTTTTCCGACTGACATCTTCGTGGCCAGAACGCACATCTCAGTTCCGGATGACCGCTTCCCCGACTGCTCCATTACAGGTCCAACGGTGTGGGAGAAAGCTCCCACTTACCAAGCGGGAATCGTAAGCTACATTTTTTTTTCGTTATCTGGGAGCACAGCGTACTACTGTGGGGTATATCGCAAAGCTCCTGATAATATACTATCCCTAACGTTCCGGGACACCTCCGCTTATTTATTTAATTGAATTATTTAAATACCTTCGAGGCGTGAAGGCGTTACAGAAGAGAATGGCAATCAAAAATAAAACGAATAAAAATGGCATATATGCAATACAACAACGTAAAAAAACGAAGGCGAATTAGTAAGACAAAAATATGTTTCAATGGCAGATTTAAAGTTGAGTGGATCTGTTACGGTGACGATCGAGGCGGGAGATGGTTCCATTCGTTGCTTGTTTTAGGAATAAATAATCAAAAAGCAGATGTTACTGCGACAGTGAGTTACAACTCCTAATGACTATGGTCCGCAGATGATGACAATTATGACGGTTCTAAAAGCTCTTTGTTTAGAAATCTCACAACGCGCGCACAATAGGTGCTTACTATTCTTTTTTCCTTCGACGTGCGTCTAATTAATTCATCGAGTTTCTCTGTTTTTATGCAGTACGAGACTCTGCTCTTCATCAAGAAGTTTGCCTTCCCACGGAAACGGAAGTTGTATATCTCCTTTACCATGGCTGGCCGCTTTTACAAAGCAAAGGAAGCCTATACAGCCTCTCCACTCGGAACATCCTGCACAAGTCTACCCTGGGAACCACCTTTGGATATCAAACAGGTACGGCGCTGTAATCGCTTGAGTGTCTAGAAGATAACAGTATTCCCATATCTTATGCGACTAAAAGGGCATTCAATCAAAACGTCCAGGTTGCCACCTTTGTGAGCTGGAAAGCAGTCAGCGGATCCCAAATAGCGCATATGGTGACCGCTCCGGTATTTTCTAGCAAACGAAAGCCATAACACTGGACTGAATAACGCCATTCGTAATAAAGAGAAACATTTTGTGTTAGAATGTGAGGCTGGGTTTTAGGCAGGTCGAACAGTCCGTGGCGAAAAAACTGTGCTTCAGCACATGATCCACTCGCCCCCGTATACGTCCTTTCTGCAGTGCCTCGCGTAGAGTTCTTTTTTTTTTTTTTGATAAATGGCCGCAGGTACTGCTTTGGCGACAGAGAAACACAGATGACAAGTACGTTGCAATCGTACGTCTGTAGCGACGGCCCCCGAAGTATAGTTCGTTCGAACTCCAGCAGGCGACAACTACGTCGCTAGAGCGATTCGCGTCCTCCGCGACTTGCTGCCAGTTGTTTATGTTAAACATCACAGACACGAAAATTGAGCCAAAGTTTCTTTCACGCAGCTACATTGCGGGAATTTATGTCCAGATCCGCGAACGTGAGTCATTGGGACATCCGTCACGCGGTAGTCGAAACACGGGTGACGAGATAATGATCACAACAATAATAACTTATTTCAGACATAGTTGTGTTTATAAGGCTGCGGCGAAGGAAGACACAAAGTCTTATGATATGGTCATCACCACTTCTTACAGCAGTCAAGCAAGCGAATAATGCATAGTATAAATACAAAACTTACGCGAAACTTACAAGCAAAAACATCGACACTGCGACAAAGAGGAGTTTGTAAAAAGAGAAAAGGTAAATGTATTCTGACACGGTTATCAGTTCTACAACGGTTTGCAGGGACAAAACACAAACACCAACATAAACAATTAACCTTAATAATAAAAAAACTAAACCACCAAGAAGCTTTGACATATAAACACAATATTCTATGCAGACATATTATACACTTTTTTTCCCACATAACACCTTTTTGGTGTTAAATATTACACTGTAAAATACGTTTTTACTAATTCCTAAGCACATAGAGCGTGCTGCTGTTTTGTGCTGTTTGAATTATATGTAAGTGTATTTTTTTCGTAGGTCAGTAATTTTGTAATTAAATGTCTGAGTTCTACAGATTGTTCTGACGTTTGGCTTAGTGTAATACGTGCGGCCGAGGGTGTCCTTAATGGTATAGCAGTATGATGTTGGAAAGCCTTGAAAACTAATATTTTATAAATGCATGCGTACAACACATAGAGTTAAAATAACCCCTATGAATAATTACGGCGATATGGCTGTATGTGTTAACTACAACAACTTCCAAAGGTTATTATCCCAGTTCAATTTATCACACCAAATTTGTATAAGTCGGACTGAAAAAAAAATGTTATTCAAAGTTTATGAGATGGTCCTAGTGTCCACTATTGCTAAACATTTTATAACAAGAAATGGCTGTGACCAGGAGAAATGCTAGTGGAGTAATGAGGAAGATATAAATGAATAAAATATATTCTGTCAATTATCTTCAATATATAATAACAGACGTCCGGTCATTTTTCAAGAAAATCTTACCCAAGTGCTGTTCGCACTGTGCATAAACCTAAAATGTTACAAACGAAAAAACTAAATACACAAAATTTCGTAATTTTTATTGCGTTGAAAAGAACAATTTTATATGATATTTGATTTAATTTCACCACGAAACCCGAGGATAATCGACAAGACCAATATACCTTTCTCTCCTGTTAAAAGTATTCAACAAAAACCGAAACTTTTGTTTCAAATGATCGATCTTCTTAAAATCAATACCAAATTCATTTGATTTTAGTCCACACGTGTGTACCGGCGCGGAGGCGTGAAAAAAAAAAAAAAGTCAACATACGTGGGCTTTTGCAAGGTGGTAAGTTTGTCCTTGTTGGTGATTCTTCAACCCGATAAGAAGCAGCAATCAAAGGAATAGGACAAAAGGAAGAAACGAAGGACAAACAGTGCCTTTTCGTCCTCTGTCCTGTCCCTTTGAGCGCTGTCATTCCTCATGTTCAACGTCATATGTAGGTTTGACCAGGCCCACCCCTGTTTCCTCAGCAGGGGCGGACTGACGAGGAACCATTTAAAGAAAATCACAACTGCACAAAAAAAAATAAGAAAAGAAAGCAAACGCACTGCTTAGAAATGTAGAAAAGGTCCCTGGTTACTGTATGGCCTCAGTATCAAGTGATAGTTCAACGTCATCAGAAAGGCGCTTTGAATGAAAAGTATTTATAAGTCTTTTGTGACATGAGGTGACACCATCACGTCACGTGACACGGTGCTAGCTTTATATATTCGCGAAGTCTCCGCAATGTGCACTTTAGAGACCTCCTTACTGTGCCTACATACGTATAGGTGCGCAAAGAGGCACCATGAATGCTACACTCTAAGAGAAAAGGTAGTCACATGTGACTACCTTTGGGGTGGTAAGAAGTTGTCCCAAATATAACGACCCCTAGGGTAAAAATGACGACTCCACAAGTAGTCAAAAAGCAGGTAGTCAAATTTGACTACCCCCAAAAGCAACATGGCGGACGGTTAGCGAGGCTCGGATTTCCCGGTAAGGCCTAGCGAACAGCACCGCTTTTTAGGCCGAGTGAGAGAATAGGGCGCATACGCCTATTCGACGTCTTCCAAGCGCCATCAGACACTCTAAACATCCGTCATTAGATACCGGTACAGTATACCTATTAGCCGGGAGGACGGCAGCGTGTTTGCCGGAATCGCCGCGATTGCACCCGACGGCATCTCGCTAGATTGACTGTATTTTTACCGCCGGCGGAGAACGCTCAAAAAATAAATCGTAACGCGAGGAATGGGCACGCTGAATTTATTGAAGACAACATATGCTTGTCGTATGCGGCGATGAATCGCTGGGCACCTTCGTCGACACCGACGGGAGGCGTTCAACTCAAAACCAACGCCCCCGCTATCTTTCTTTCTTTTTTTATATATCTCTTCTTATTTGTGCCTACCACAACCGACGTGGTTATCCATTGCTGCCTGCACTTCGCAGCTCTTCGACACAGAACAATCATTTAGGTGGCTGAGTGGCACAATTATTACGATTGTTATCAAACTGAGAGGCACTTAGGGAGCCCAGTGGACCGTATGCCAGCTGTTTGTAATCAATAGCCGCAGGACTGCACAGCACTTAGCTTATTGAATCAGGCGGCAGCTTGCGCCACCTAAAAAGTGTAGTAGTAACCGCTAGATGGCACTAAAAAGAATGCTCATTCCCCACAACTCATACTGCTGAACTACGTACTGCACCTACAAAACTCATGCGCCAACACACACCAACCACGATACCGAACACTGTTACAGGCACATACATATCAACAGTACAACAAGGCACAAGCAACTGCAACACAACACCTACCTACCCGATTCATATATATGCCCTACACTGTTCTGACAAGGATTAGGCAAGTGACTGCCACTGTTTAGTAGATGAATACAAAGGGTGTCTGCAAGGATTATTAGTATACAGGTGTTCTGTGTATTTAAATTGGCCGGCTAGACACCTCTCTTAATCTAGCGCTTCGAAGGGCAACATGATATGAAAGTAATCGGCTAAAGTAGCACCGCATGGCATGCTCCCGATCAGTTTCGGTTTCAGATTCCCGCAGTGGTAAGCTTACTAAAGCCATGTTGCCCCATGCTCGTTCCGCGCGTGTAATAGCAGCAAAAGTTACAATAATATTTGCATTTCTAGTCAGTAGTCGGCTAAAGGTAACATAATTCTTAGTCTTGTGTTGTTTAATACCCCACAAAGCCCAGCGTATCATATTTGCTACGCGGAGTTTGATAACTCAAAAAGTGGCAATAAATTGCGTGAAGCTGAGACCAAAGCCCGCGTCATCGGTTTTGATACGCTGACAGAGTTTTCCGATTTGGGTAGTTCAGCAAGGCCCCGCCAAGGCGCCGCTGGCAGCTAGAGCAAGATGGCCGCACGGAGCAGCTCACTTGAAGGCATACCGTCGGCGTCATTTTACTCGAAAAACAGTAAGTATATGGCTCTGCCGTCCTATATTCGGTACTTTTTTTGCTCAGCAAGTGTTGCGCAACCACATTATTCCGTTCGTTGTTGTTTTGGAGGCCCGTCCGCTTAGTAATATTGCTTCAAATTTCTGCGTATTATTTTCGATACAGTGAGTCGTAATTGATGGCATAATTTTTGTATCAATTCTGATACGTTTTCTTGGTAAATCTTTGAATGGTACGCGTTTTAACAGTTTTTTATTGATTTTTTTCTTCTAATTTTAGGTCCCGAAGTTAGGAACATATTGAACCACATCGTCGCCGGCGAAGATGTCGGCGATTTTAGTGATCAGTCGGAAAGTGACGATGAAGATTACAGTCCCTCCGCCTCGGCTCAGCCCTCTGAAACAAGTGATGATGAAAAAATCGTAGGAGATTCCTTCGAATCATCTGTAGCTTCGTCTTCTCGTCCAGACAACAAATGGCGAAAGGAATTGCTCCAAAACAGTCATGCTGAATTTTCCAAAGTATTCTCGGAGCCGGATGCCATGGATTCACCATTGTACCTTTTCCGCCAGTTTCTAAGTACTGATATGCTCACCATGCTAGTGGAGCAAACAAATGTGCACAGTACGCAGAAATACAGCAGCTCCGTGAACACAACTCTGCAAGAGCTGGAGCAATATATTGGAATATACCTGAAAATGGGGCTTACAAGAATGCCGAACGTTAGGTGCTACTGGGAGAATGGGGCAAGGTATTCTCCTATCACTGACAAGATGTCGAGAAATCGTTTCTTGAAGCTGATGCAATGCATGCATGTTGTAAATAACATGGAAACCACCGAAGAAGCGCAGAAGGACACGTCGTGGAAGATTCGTCCTTGGATTTCATTATTGCAGCACAACCTCAAGAGCATTGAACAAGAAGAGTTCAATGCGGTGTATGAGATTATGGTGTCATTTGCAGGAAGGAGCTCGCTAAAAGAGTACATCCCAAACAAACCGACGCCGTGGGGTTTCAAGCTTTGGGGACGGGCAGGCACAACTGGGCCGGCTTGCTAGAACCAGTGTCTCAGCTGAAACTGGGTGAAAGAAAGCACTGCCAAAGCCAGCGCACGAGCTGAACGGGACTCAAGCTGCGTCTCAAGACGCTCGCGCGCCCCAGCCTTTGCAGTGCTTTCTTTCACCCAGTCTCAGCTGAGACGCTGTTCTAGCAAGCCGGCCCTGGTGTCCTTTACCAGTTCGAGGTATACCAAGGCCACTCCAAAGAAAAGTACATTTTTGGACTTGGGGGGTGATACTGTCCTGAGCATGTGCTCTGAAATCCCTCTAAATGAAGGCTTCAAGGTTGCAGCCGACAATTGTTTTAGCTCTTTGAACCTTGTTGAAGAGTTAACAACGAGAGGAATAGAGTACGTTGGAACTCTGAGGCAAAATCGGCTGAGAGACTGCAAACTCCAGGATGAGAAGACTCTGAGAAAAGCTGGCCAAGGCTCACATGATTACAGAGTTGACAATGGCAAATGAATTGTGGTAGTTCGCTGGTTTGACAGGAAAGCTGTCACCCTAGTGTCAAACTTCGTCTCTGTTGAGCCAATTCAGCAAGTCAAATGGTATGACCGGAAGGCCAAACTCCACATAGACATCACACGCCGGCAATTGTTGGTACGTACAACAGTTTTATGGGGGGATCGACCAGCATAATTATCAGATGTCGCTGTACAAATACACCATTCGGTCCAGGCGCTGGTACATGTACCTCATATATCATGATATCTTCATCTTCGTCGTGAATGCGTGGAATATTCACAGGCGCCAAAGCCATCAGCTGAAGGAGCGGCCACTCAGGCTGAGAACCTTCATTGCCAGTTTATCAGAAAGCCTGATCTCTACTGGAAACGCGCCAAGAGGACGGCCGGCCAGTCTGCCTTCGCCTCCGATGAAGAAGAGGAAGTTCACGCCAAGTCATCCCCATGATGACGTTCGAAAAGACGGGGTTGGGCTTCTTCCAATTGTGACGAGCAACCGACTTCGATGCAGGAACTGTGTGCCCAGTGCGAACACAATTAGCACAGTTGTGTGCGCGAAATGCAATGTAACTCTGTGTCTGAACAAGCAACGCAACTGTTTCCTTGAATACTGCAGCTGGCAAGGAGGTAGCAGAAAAGCCCAGTGTATCATATTTGATACGTTCAATAATGTTTACTGGTTTGAAATTTTATTTTTATTTTTGTATGAATGTACTCACCTTAGCCATAAATAAAGGCACAGAAGTTTCTACAATTTTAATTTGCCTAGAAATATGTTCGGGCTTAAATTTCTCAAGCAGTTAAATTTAGTGCTTGAGAATAGGGGACAATTGTAGCGGGCAAACGCTGGCGGCACGCTTTCCCGTGTTGATCGAGTGACCGATGAGTCGCTCTACTCGCTCCACTTTAGAATCTCCTAACTTATACTTATGTGAAACAAAAATGATTGGGTGCCTGTAAAAGAAACAAAAACAAATAGCATAGCTGAGGTTTCTTTTTTTTTTTTTGTGCTGCATTCGGAGAACATATACACCCATATCAAATTATTTTAAATCTTTCAGTTTTCTGTTGACAACAAAAGGTTGGCACTTTCCAAGTATGGAAACACTTGATATAAACAGTGTATTAAGCTCAAAACATTAGGGCATTACAACCAAAACTGTACTGTATATATATAGGTGGCAATTGTTTGTATTCTTTTATTTTCCAAACCTGATTATACAATTTTATATTGAAAATATTTTCCTGTAAAAAAAATAAATAAAACTTTTAAAACCACCTTGTAGGTACTTTTGAAACATTGTGGAAATGGAAATCTGAAAAGGAGTCCTTTTCCAGCACTGGACTATCAAACTATAATAATTATAGTAATGATACTTTCTGAAACCAGAAACAACCCTTTGAATATGAAACAAAACAGAAAACTAACATGAAAACAGGGAACATTTAACCAAAAAACAATGTTATGTATGCATTATAAACATATTAAATAATCAAAATATGCAACATCACAGTCACTTCACTATTTAAAAAAATACCTGAAAATACGTATAACACAAAAAGGTATATGATTTACACCAAGCAAGATACTGGGCCATAGAACCAAAGTTTCAACAATAAAAAAGGTATGAGTGGGTATCCAAAAGTAACCGGAATGAATTTCAGGAGGCCGGGCATTCGTAGTACCAGCATCCACCTCTTGCAGCGCTATGCGGCACCCTTCCCAAGTAAGTTTACCGACCGGCGTCGTCTGCTAAGGATCTAGCGGCATGTTGTGAAGTTTTTCTCCTAGCGCTTCAAAATCATTCCTCGTTTTTTGCAATGTCTGACTTGAAGGACCTTCCACATTCATAAAATGATTTCCTTTCAAGACTTTTCATACGGGTGAACTGAAAAAGGTCACACGGGGCGAGGTCCTAAGGATACGGGAGGTGGAGAAGCGGTGTCATGTCATTTTTGATAAAAAATTGTTGCACTGACAGGGCAGTGTCTGCTGGGTCATTGTTGTGATTGAACTATCATTCCCCCTTTCCCTCATATCGGGGCATTTCTGCATTACTGAGTTTCGCAAGTGTCGCGAAATTCCCAGGTAAAACACCTGATTAACAGATTCACCGAGAGGAACAAACTCAGAGTGAACAATGCACAAATTTTTCTGTTTTCTTCAGTTGAAGAGGTTGAGGGTCGCCCAGAACGAGGTTGGTCGTCGATCAATGATTCATCAGTCTTAAAGCGAGAAAACCACTCATAGACTTGCGATTTCTTATTAGCATCTTCTTTGTAAGCTCTCTGAAGCATTACAAGAGTTTCCGGCACAGTTTTACCTAAAGCAATGTTTCACAGCCGCATGTTGTTCCTTCATATCAGACATTGCAAAAAAAAAAAAAACGATTTTTAAATGTTTGGAAAAAATATTTAACTGGCTCGGAATGGGGTGCTGCAAAGTGCTGCTACCGGCGGAAGCTGGTACTACAAACAGCCCGCCTTTCAGAAATTCATTCCGGTTACTTTTGCATCCAACCTGGTACGAATCACTGCACCAAAAGCTTTCGATATATGCCATGTTTAAAAAGAAAGATGGCATCCAGTCAAATAGGCTCAATAGACCTAATTGTTGAGTGATTATCTATTGACCTAATCTATTGAGCCTAACCTATTTGGTTAGGCTCAATAGACCTAATCTATTGATTAGGTCTATTGAGCCTAACCAAATAGGCTCAAGAGACCTAATCAATAGACCTAGACTCAAATAGGCTCAATAGACAATAGACTGAGAGCGTCGCGATTTTAATGTTGGCAAGCGTCGTCGGTACCAAAGCACGGTGGAGGCATCAGAGAGAGCCGTACGGGCAGTGTACGATAGCGCAGCAGCTGTTTCCCGCCTTCTGACCATGAAATGTGGACAAACAGTTTAAACAACCTACCGCGACTGTCTGATGAAGCTCTAGGAGGTCTGTGCACGCTGGCAACAACCTCGTCGAAGCAGCGGAGCAAGCCCTACGCCTTTGCTGTGGAAGCTTACACACTGCGGGTTGTCGCCAGCGTGTGCACAGGCCTCCGAAAGTTTCGTCAGACAGTTGCGGTAGGTTGTTTAAACTTTTCGTCCATGTTCCATGGTCAGAAGGCGGAAAACACAGCTGCCGCTCCATCATGCACTGCCCTCCACTTCAGTACCGACAACGCTTGCTAACATTAAAATAGGGACGCTCTCAGTGTTGTCAGACTACCAAGAAATTTCGCATAAGGTTAATTGAGATGAAGCAATTTTCTCTGTAACATCAAGCAACATCGGCCACAGTGTGCACCCAAACAATGGCAGACTTCGATAATTGGTGCTGCAGCTATACCATACTCCGTTCACCTCTAAGCTGAGACTGTGGTGGAAGCTACGTCCTCGTTAGACCAGTCATACGCCTCTCTTTTGCCACGTCATCACGCTCCCGGCCATACCCACGCGCAAAGAGTTGGGTCAGGTGATAAGAGCAGTGATGTGATTGGTCATAGCCATTTTGGAGCAGTTGTTGGAGCAGCCAAAAGTTCATTTTGGAGAAGCAAAAATACCTTTTGGAGCATTACCGCACACTTCATTTTCAGTTATGTCACTGCAAATGTGAGGAGAGACGAACTATATTAGGAGAATAAACACTAGCTGTTTAGTTGCTTGTGGAAGCACCAGACACGGTAATAAGAAGACGACTGATGAAGAATCAGCGCAAACTGCCGTGAATGATTATTTTAGGTACGAAATCCCACTGAAGAAATGTTAAAATACAATCATTTTGAGCACCTAAATTTATGTGTCCTTCAAGTTCTAAGGGGGGTTGTCACAAAACTGCAACTCTCAATTCAGACAAAAAAACAAAGCATAAAAAATAAACCTACAAGAGTCTATATATACCTTCTTGCACCCCGTCTCGCTCTTGAGGAGTACCTTTCCCCTTAGTACGCGGGTGTGCTGCGGCGAAACAAGACACGCAACATCGCGACGCTTAGTTCGCAATTGTTGCTTCACTGCATTACACCACTACGCGGTGAGAAGTGCACTCAACAAAGCTAACTAATCCACCAGAACAGACCACGAACATGAGACTTGTTGCGAAACTTCTGAGTACTGTCAGTGTTTGGTGCGAAATCAAATTGAATAGCATGTTATTTGAGGCGATTATCGAAAGTCCTTGAAAACTCGCACGAGCCTACACTAACGATTCGCCCCGATAGCGAGGCCTGCAGCTGTTATATTTTCAGTATTATTTAATTGAACTTAAGATCTGGTGCAATGTTGGCGCAAATTCCTCACATTTTGATCAAATGTAGCAAGTGTAGCAGAATAAGCACTTTGGCGCAGTTTGGCACACATGGCGCAGCAATCACATCACTGGGTGATAAGAGGGAGGCGGCTGATTGGTCCGGCAGGGTGAACATAGTATAGCTGGTGCACACTTTTGAAAAGGGTCTATTCAAGGGTAGCTGACAAGCTGTTGGTGGTTGCAATACAAATCGCAGAAGCGCATACTGCAATGTTCACTCGTCTCCTATCATTTTTATATAGCCTTTCTTCTTCTCATGGGCAACACTGGATCCCACCGCTGCCGGCATGTCGTGGTCGAGACAGGTTAACGACGACAACTGATTTATTGCATACAATACGTGGTCTTGTGGGTTGTCGGGCTGGTGGCATCGATTACATGGTGGGCCTTGTCTGCTAACCCTCTTTCGCATCTTCTTGTTTGCGCTTGCCACATGAGGTACTGTTCTCGGCGGTGGGCTACGGTGTTGCCCACAGCAGTTCCAAATCACTATAAAAGAACAGGGTGACAAACCTGTAACAATGTAGCAAACAGAGATGTTTTAGGCTGGCTTCCCACGAAAAATCTTTTCAACATTTTGACATCGCAAGGCAAACAAAATTCTGGAAGTTTCACGATCTAAACCAACAACCAGCAAGCACGCCCCCCAAAGGATTGAGGATCCATTCCACCGCCTGGCCATGCTCTGACGAGCAGCTGAAATCTCGTTACATCTTGAAGTCGCAATAGCTGCAATTCCAGTCTCTTGAGTTCACGAGCAGCAACCACTGAAATAGCAGCATGCTATTTCTGGTATCTGGTATGTATTTTGCTTCCGTACCCCATTGAAGCAGAACGGAAAACTACTGCTCTCCCATTCTTAATATTTTTTTAAAGAGTAGCTTAGGGAGACTACAATAATAAAAAATACCAGAACACGACACTTATCTTCCAATACACACGAGTAGTCAATGAGAAATGATATTGGGAAGACTTCATATCCGAGGAAAGTTAGTCATATTTGAGATAAGTAGTTGCAGTCAGAGGAAAATGTCGGCTTAATGGCTGCTGTTGAGGTCACAGGCATTTATGATAAAAACGTTTTCTTAGAAGAAAAACCGAAAGAGAAACAATTAATTTCACAGCACTGCAATTCACCGAAAGCACCCGTCTTGAACGGAGGAGATGCTAGCTTCCTTCGCGTACGGGCAGCCGTCGATGAAGCTTCGTGTCGCGTGCTGGTGCACGCTGGTTCTTCGGCATAGGGTTTCCAGCGAGGAGGCCAATGAAGACAGCGGCCCTCCTGTAAACACCAACTTCTTGGGAGGCCGGAGCTGGGTGGCCATCTTGCGCGCTGACTATATTCCATTCATCCCTAAGCTGAGACTGCGGTGAAAGCTACGTCTTCAATGGACCGGTCATACATCCCTCTTTCGCCACGTGATCACGCTCCCGCTCATACCCACACACCGAGGACTGGGTCAGGTTATGAAAGGGAGGCGGCTAATTGGTTCGGCGGGCACGTAGTTCCCACTGCAGTCTCAGCTCAGAGCCGTGTTAGAGAGTGTTTGGCCAATGGGAGGCGCGGGCAGAGCCTGGGCGTGCACCAGAAGCAGAAAGTGGGCTTGACATTCTCTCTTGGCCGACCAGAAGCCTAAAAGAATCCCTAGCGGTAGTAGCGAGAAACTGTTTTAATCATAGGTATATGTTGGTATATGGTTTTAATAAGCACGCAAGTGTGAAGTGTAGTGACCCTTCATGGTTGAAAACAGGGTGCACAGGATGTTACGATCATGCTCATGCAGAAAGATCTAAGAAACGAATGTGCCGCTCAACTCTGTTTTGCTCGGGGAGAGTGTGACCGCTCGGACGGTAGATTCCCGGCCCTCGGCGCACGAATTATGTCGATCGTTCCGCCAGTCGCACTCTTCCACGATAATTTCGGATGACCGTGATTGAAACATCACATGCACCACATTTTCAGTCACCGAGAATTAGTCCGACGCACTTATTAAGTTTGTTTCTCGCAACCACCGCCAGGGTATTATTTCCGGCTTCTGATTGGCCACATTCGAATTTGTGAAGACGCCCTGGAACACGCCCAGCCCGCTTTCGGCCAATGGCGCCTCCTCATTTGTCTCCTATACTTCCCAACGAATGGCCAAAGTTTCTACATATATGGCTCTGTCTCAGCTTAGGGGTGAACGGAGTATAGGGCAGCATGTCTCAATGCAATGAAATTTCGTAAAGTCTAAAACCAGGTACAGCAGAGCGACCGGCCAAGGGGAAAAGATCAGAAGGTTTGAAAGGCCACGTCTTGCAGGGCAGACTGGTAAACTGAACGATCACGAGCGTTGGAACACTGTGAAGAACGTCAGGGGCTTATTTACTGTCCTGAAGGAACTGAAGGAACACTAGTGTTGGAACACTGCAAAGGACCTCAGAAGCTTATAAACTGTCCGAAAAAAAACTGAACGAGCACAGTCGTAAGAACGTTGTGAAAAACCGCAGGGTCTCTTTTGTGCCTAGAAAAGAGTTAAACAGTCGAAAAAACGGGATGGGCCGACAGGCTCGGCCGACGCACCAAAATATAGCGGTAGCTGACGCGCCGAAATATAGTGGTAGCTCACGCACCAAAATGTAGTGATCCTCTGGTGGAGAGGCGACGATGGGTGTGGTCCGACGATCCGGCTGCTACTTGGCAGCAGGAGACATCCAGGAAGGGCCGGCAGAGCGGCAGCGCTATGGGGTGCCCTGACGGGTGGCGAAGCAGAGTTGATTGACTTTTATGTTTAGGTTTAATAAATCATAGAGCAGAATATCAAAACTGAAGAACGCAAACGGCGAAAGAGGCGCAAGTTCGGGCTCGCGCTGGCGCTTGTAAAAGCACAAATAGCGCCCGTGACGACGCAACAATCTAGTAAAACCCAATTACTATGCTGCCACTGAATTTCAACCTGCTACTGAATTGGAAAGTTCGCGCACTACGTACGTACAGCCAGGAGATCACAACCACGACGGGTGCAGCTCAGAAATTCAACCAGTCCGAGATTGATGAAACCAGTACGGGCGACACAGTCACATACCTCTGAGCGTGTTTACCCTGCCGATCCTCGGTCTCAGTGTTCAAGGGTTCAACACGATCAGATATACAATTAATCATTTTTTTTTTTAATATTCTTTGCAATAAAATACTTCAAAAAGATATCCTCACCTCAGTTCGGCAGACATACACGTCGTTTGTTGTTGTTATGATGCCACAGCTACACCATACCATGGTTCACGGCTGTCGTCGAGACCAGTGTTGCTGCTCGTGCTGACAAAATGTTTATTCCACCAATCTACGCAAATCGCACAACAGATGTGATCGGACCTTAAGGATCACGAAAGCTAAGGAAGAGTATAATTTATAGTTTTTATCTAGTTATCTTAGTTACTAATATCATTTAAAGGGACACTGACACCCCCCAATTTTTTTTTTCCTTTTTTGTCAGGCGATTCATTATGGTGTCGGAATACTATCCAATTAATATTTTGCTTCAGAGTCACGTATTTTTTTAATAAAGCCAAAAAACGCAACTGCGCGAAACCGAAACCGAAACGGGGAAGTGGAGAGGATAGCGTGAGTGGCGGAAGTCACGTGGCTACAACCGACCGTGCGGGTTTTTTTTTTTTTTTTTTTCTCCTCTTTCGCACGTAGCAGACGAAATGCGTTCGTTCGCCGTGGGATTCTTTTGCAGTTATGTTTGTTCCGCTCGCTGTTCTGTACTTCAAGATGAAATGTTTTGCACATTTAAGTGTTGGCAATTAGTAGTGAGTGCCCGAGTGCCGTGGTGAATTCCCGTGATCAGCTCCGAAAAGATACTCCCAAGATGTTGCGTGAAGAGTTGCCTCACATGTCCTGCATCTGAAAGTGGCCAGAGTGCACAAGTTTCCGGAAGATCAACGGGTCGGGATCAATGGCTGGCTGCAATTCCTGTAGAACCATCACGCGAAGCTATCCGATTCATATGCTCCTTGCATTTTGTGGAAAGTGATATTACATTGATTTCGCAGGTGTCAAAAATGGAATCCATACCATTTAGTTCAGCGACGTATCGTCTACAACATTTTTTTTTTCCTGTGATAATTATAAAAAAGAATTGTAAACATCGCAGAATGTTTGACAAAAAAAGAATAAAATAAAAGGTACACCCACACGAGGAATCGAACCCGTGCCCTCTGCGTGTGAAGCGGACGTCTTTCCACTGAGCTACTGAAGGAACTCTCTCATGCGTAGTTATGCAGCAGGTAGACTGTATGTCGGAAGTTTGTCCGATTTCCCTTCAATACGTGCACTCCCGGCTTGAAGTCGATCAGCACCACGCATAGGGCACATTCGCACGTCGTAAAGTACCCGTACGCGTGCGTATTCAACTCGAAGTACGCACTTCGTGCTTGACGTTTGAGCGAGCGATGTCTTCAGCCAGGAGAAGGGACAACGGCTCGGCGACGTCTTCGTGCAATCGGCTTGCTGGTCGGGCGTGTCGTACGGGATGAGTATCAGTTCTTTTGATTGGTCCGAAATTTCTCTTTCGAAGAAAGACAGAATTCGCCAGTACCGTGAACGACAGTTCTGAAGTAGAGGTCCAGCGCCCGTCGTCCGCTACCATCCGCTAGTGCTAGTCCCACGATATGCGAAACGACGCCATGTTGAGAATTATGCAGTGAACGCACAGAAAGCTTCCGGTTGTCTGTGCTACCTTTTTTTTCAATCAACGTATTTGCAGCTTTTTTGAAGCCACAAAAAATGGGTTTCATATTTTTTTCTATTTTTTAATATTGACTGTGTGCCTTCAATGATCCACGACTTTGATTAAATTTGGTGGTCGCATCGATACCTTAGAAAACGGCCCGTGACCACGGAAACGAGAGTGAGCGAGACTCGAACCGGCCAGTTCTTGATCGGCGGTTTTCGGGCGGAAAGAAACCGAATTTCGAGCCGCAAATTGTGTTCTGGGTAGTTGGGCTCTCATATGTCACGTACAACTAAAAACCTCGGCGAGCATAAATACCCTGTCAGTGTCCCTATGAGACTGCCTGTACGTGAATATCGGATTCGAAAGTGACCACCCCTTGTCGTAACCTGCAGAAAGGTGGTCATTACCACAGCGGTTTGGGGTCGTCACTTTGCCCAAGGCTAGTAACTCGCCTTTTGGGGTAGTCAAAGCCTCTAAAGCGCCATTTGACTACTCAGGGTAGTCATTTTTTCTTGGAGTGTACGCATTTAGAGCGTCTTCAGAAAGTGTCAAAGAAACAGCCAAAGTTTCCTACAGTAGCCAGAAAAAGTTCATTTTCCTTCTTTTCTTCTCCCACCTTCGTATTGCTTCCCGGCTTTCTCTCATAAAACCATCGTTTAAAAGGGGTTAGAATACGAAAATTAAACGAGTAGATTTTTCTTTAAGTAGAATGCTCATAGGCTACTTAGTATATACGTAAACTTTCGCGATTTTTAGAGCTCTAGCAATTTCCACAATCAAGTTACAAATTTCGATCATTTTCATCTGGCGACCAGGCAACAATCCCCAAGTCGGGCCATAAACCACGTGATCATGAACGCTCTCTCGCTCTGGGAGGTCCCATGATCGCCCAAGCTCGCATCGCCACGGGACGCTGAAAACCGCTTACCCAACTCGAGTACTCCAACGCTATGCTCGCCCTCGCCCCCGCCTTTTGCCCTTTAACCTTCCACCCTGGATGAACCTGTGAGATTGCCTCGGACGACGGCGACCACAGCGAGTTCGTTGGTGACTCGTTGTCGCTTGAGCTGATCGCCAGCGTGTCGTTATCGAAATCACCAACTTCCAACATCTCTCGATGAAAATCCCTCTCATCGCTGCTGCGATCAGTGTCGAAGATTTCGACGAAGCGAGCGATGCCGTAGACGTAATCGTAACGAACCGTATGCTCGAAACGCGGAAGGTAAACAGGATGTTGAAGCTCGAGGCGCCAAGTTTGGGAGTGCGTACAAGGGGACGCCGCGAGTTGGGCAGGTGACTTCGCCAACCCAACAACCACGGCGGCCTTTTTGAATAAAGCGGATGCGAGGGTCCCGTATATAAATCGATTTTTCCGCGAAACTATCGCGCCATTTTCAAAACAAATTTAGCAGAAATATTTGAACATACAATAATTTTACTTTTGGCGCGTCCTAACCCCTTTAACGTCTTTTTAATGCACTTAGTATAAAGTTTTCAGTGATTTCTGATGAAAGTTTTTATTGTTTATTATAGGTACATTGTATGATCTGAAGCTTACTACTTGGTTAATATAAGCATTTTTTTCGGTCTTAACTTTTTTGTTGCTACATGTTTATTTTCGTAGTTGCTGCTTAAACGGTGTTTAAAAAAAATATTGAGACCAAGCGGGTCAGGAAGCGGTCGAATATATAAATTCTCATAAATATGATCCAAAGAAACTGAAGAGCTATCAGCAGGGTAGGTATTTCTACTTCTAAGCCTTAGGTATTTTTGCATGTTAGTTCTCTGGAATATATTTTATTGACACAGGATAAAACATCAAGAAAATCAAAAACGCGAAAAGAAACGCGTTAGTTTTACGAGCCAACAAATGTTTACGAAAGTATGGCGCGGAAAAGGCACCACGCATCCACAGGAACTTGGCATCACTGATCTCTATGGCTGTGTTCCAAAATTTACTCGATATTACTCCAGGGTCAGGGTTTGGTGCCTTGGCTTTCCAAAACCTACCCGCGTTCAGCGCTTTTTAATCTGTGTTGTCAGCGTGACACGACCCGCCGGAGTAACTCGGATCATTTGGGTAAGGATTTGGAACACAGCCTATGACAACTGCTGGATCGCGCTTCCCCGCTCCGCGAGTGCGGCCACCGGTAGGCCATCTTGGAGGCAGCGAAATCGCGTTTTTGGAGCGTTGCAGAGGCTGGCGGCAGCGCGCTGAAGACACGTTTTCTACTCGTTCGTCGTCACTCGCCGAATAAGTTCTTGAAAACCTTGTGTAGACGGTGAGACTTGCCGTTGATAACACGTGGAAATATTTACGAAAGTGCGGTGTCGCAGGAAAGAGGCACAACTCGTCGAAAGCAAGTTTAACCGGTCTGGCGAAATGATCAAAGCTTACTTGGCACGCCGAAGTGCTACAAAAGCATAGCCGCGGCACCGAAGTGCCGCGGCTATGCTTTTTTATTTTATTTTATTTTTACTTATTGAGGCCCTTAAGGCCCGAAGGCATTACGGAGAGGAGTGGACCAAAGTAGCACGTATATATTATGAAATTGGGCAGTTTAACGCAACACAGAAATTAAAAAAAAAAAAAAAAAACAGCGAAACAGAATGAGGGATGCCTACTTCACTCTGTTGATCGACACGAGATGAGACATAAGATGGTTCTTTTAATAGATGCTGGGTCATGATTATATATTTTGTGAAACAAACACACACGAGCAATTTTCTATGGAGGGAGAGGTCAGGCGAGCCTAAGGTCATTTTCATTGTTGACACGCTAGACGTGCGGTGATAGTTATGCAGTATAAAGCGTACATAACGATTTTGAACGTCTTCTAGTGATAATGCAAATGTTTTGGCGGGATCCCAGATGGAGGCAGCGTACTCCAGTTTAGTGCGAACTAAGGACTTTTAGAAAGAAAGTTTTAGGTACAATGGTTCGCGGAATAAGTTTGAAGGTGTGTCGCGCGTAGATGTCTTTGCATCGTATATCGGCCACTGAGTTTTGAATCGTCCAGCTGTTCCGGCGAGTTGCTGTAAATAAAGGGGGGAAAATCTGTACGGTTGCTATTATGCACCCGTACACCATGGCCCATAGCCATGGCCATAGCCATGGCTATGGCTATGGCCATGTCTATGTTCCATGGCCCCCCATGAAACATAGCCATGTTAACCATGGCTATGTTCCAACTCTACTCTAATGGTTCACATGGCAGCACGGATAGAGCGACGTTCTTTAGCAGAAAGGTTTTCAAAAGCAAAAGTACAAGACAAGAAAGAAAAACGCGCCATCGCCCCCCTCGTTTTCTCCCCTCCACCCCCCCCCCTTCCCTCCAACCCACCCGCCCCCCCCCCCCCTTTTCCGTAGCCACTGGACACTGGATCAAGCTCGTTTCTGGCCCGCGAGTGCCACAAGTTACCAATACAGTCGTCAGAGTAAAGTAAAACGCTGCTCCAGAGGCACAGACGGCTTCACGCACATTGCACTCGCGAAGCACATCCACGCGGAGTCGATTCTTGATCGGTATCCAAGCGTGCGAAGGCATAGAGACGCCGCACTTCGGCATGCCAAGCAGGGTTGGGCAGAAATACTCATAAATGTATTTGGAAATGCAGAAACTGGGATACATTAAAATAGTAGCTAAAATGCTGATACTAAAATATATCTGTAAGAATGTATCGCGATACGTATCGGAAATACATTTTAAATGGAGGCAAAAAGTCTTTGGAAATACGAATACAGGAATACATTTCAGGGAGGGCGGAAACACAAAACAGAAATACTCATACTGCAATACATTTTTCAAAATTTGTTTGATACGCCAACTGGGATTAAGTTTGAAGTGGAAGTTTTTGATCCAGAAATTACTTTCCCGTAGGCTTGGCACTTTGCCTTGAAGGTAGTGGTTTCCGATGACGTGGGGTCTTTAATGGGCTCAAAAAAACGTTCCATCAAGGACTGACCGTAGTTCCATCCCTGACATCCTCTCTGTCTGACGAGGGATGCGAAAAGACTTCGACTTCTAAATAAATTCTGTCATTCTAAATCCCATCAAAACGACACCACGACCCTGTCCGATAAGGAAGCCCCTCTCAACATATCAGATGGGGTCACGGTGGATTAAACTGGTATTCTTTATCTGTAGGTGTGGCCTTAAACATGAAACTTTACCGCGCCGCTGTATGAAAGAACAATACGTACTTTCGTTGTAGGTTACCTCGCTGAAGATCGTGCAGGCAGTGTCATTTGGAATTTTCGTGAATAGTGAATTACCTGAATCATCCTGGAACACATGTCTTATCTTCTATTACGGTTAAAAAAACGATACGGAGGCATCCCTGTTGTGATGGTCCTTCCTGCCGACGTTCCGCCACCGACGCATGGATTGCAGTCCTCAAGTTTCGCCTAGCATCATCCAAACAGAGACCTCGTGGATTGCGAACTGATATTCCCGGCACAGGTGCGAGCACTCCGAGAAACAGCGTGCTCGAGACGAGTCGTATTTGTACAAACTCTGGGTTGGCACAGCGAGGCCACGTCTGGCCTCCGTCTTTGGTTTCGGATCACCAGAGCAGCGGGTCACGTTCACATCGGCTGATGACGTACCCTTGAGCCGTGCAATATTACGGGCGCAGCAGTAGACGCATTCGAATATGTGTTGAACTTCACTGCGTGAGTCATCCTACTATTTCAAGTCAACCACCGCTAGGCTCGTGCTGCAACGGACTGTGACTCAGCTTTGCCGGCTGGGCGTACTGTGTACGCTAAGGCAAAAAGGACGCTTAGCAGAGGTCGTTGGATGCCAGTAAACAATGAATCAAGAAATCCCTACCTAAGGACCTGTGGCAGAAGATTCTCTGACTCCACTTCTGGCACGCCACCGGATGCGAGTCCCTGAGTATGCAACACTTCTCAGAAGAGAAAAGAGGACGCATAGAAAAGTAGTTCGGAGTATCGGAAGGAACCTTGGTCAGCATAGTAACAATGCCCCAGCATCTCCTCGAACCTGGTGCCCTCAGAAAAAAAAAAAAAAAAAAAAATAGCGTTCGGACTTTTCTTTTTCTTTTGGGGGAGAGGGGGGGGGGGGGAGTGGGGGAGTACTTCTTAAGAAATGTAACGAAGTACTTTTCATCCTGATTATATCGCGATACAAAGAAACATTCCAAATGTATTTCGATTCAGGTATACAGATACTGGTGAAAAAAATGGTATACAGATACAGGTGAAAAGAATGTATTGCTATACAGAAATACAGATACGAAATGTATTTCTTAGATACTATCGCGATACATTTGTATCGCGATACTGCCCAACCCTGGTGCCAAGGAAGCTTTGAGCACGCTCAAGACAGGCGAAAGTTGCTTTCGACGAGCTGTGCCTTTTTCCTGCGGCTGTAACGCTCCAAAAACACGATTTTGTTGCATGCACGATGGCCGTCCGTAGGCCGCACTCGCGCTGCGGCGACCAGCAAATTGTCATAAAGATCAGTGCTTGGCAGCAAGTAACCAGAAAACAGATTGGACTGAATAAGCAAACATGGAATGAAGGTTACGTTTTTTTTTTTCTTTTAGCATCAATGAAATAATTACGTGGAGCCTCCTCTAGTCACCGACAGTGTAAGGAACTGAGGGTGTGGCTTATTATAATCAAGCTTCTTGCGTCGTGATTGGTTCTTGGGCGTTGTTATCGGCTAATGCTGCAATCTGATTGACTGCGGAGAAATAATGAGATGCACGAAACTCGTCACGCCCGTGTTTCTTAAGCTGTCAGGGAATATGTTATAGAAGGTAATGCACCAGAGTCATGTGCCTTTACGAGCGGACGTTAACACCGAGGCAATGTCTCCAATTGTTCCGCCGGTTCGTGTTTTACGCAGATGTGCAAAGAGGCCAAGTTTGAAGCATCAGGAGCCATGGACAGTAGGGCGCAAGTGATGTACGTGAAGGAGCAAAACAAGGGCCTCATCTACACGTACGACAGCCAGTACACAATCACCACCAAGGTTTGTCTTCTTCAGCAGAGGCTGCTCGTTTATGCGCTTCACGGCGCCTATCGTGCATATCATATACTATCGTTTCATCTTATGTCCGAGCGCAGTCCAGGACACCAACACATACAATCGTGAACATACATACTAAAAGCGCAAATCACTGGGCCTCCCCTGTGCATGATGGGTTATACAACACATACAAAAGCATGACGAACACCGTGACGTTGTGTTTTGGCGCCATTTGATTGGTCCGGGTCGGAGTGTCGCTGACTGTGCACGGACTTAAGGTGAAACAACTATAAGTTTCGATACAATCAAAACGGAAAGAATGTAAATACTGCACCGTTTGTCTGGTCACACATTTTGAGAACCCCGCGTACACAAAAGTGATAGTAAAGTCATAATGTAACTTTTGGGTAATATTTTTGTTTTCCTCGTTCGCAGTGACATTGAGAACGCTTTAATACATGCATTTTAAAGGGGCGGTAGAACGATATTCAATTGGAATGTTTTTCACTTTGAGCTTACTCGCACTAGTGGGACTCAAGGATACTCGCACGCAACGCCAGTGGCCAAGAAACTCCTTTGTTGCGGTGTAATTTCAAGGAGAAAAGCGAGCGTTTTCATTCAATCTCTCCTTCGCAAAACTTGATGACGCAAAATGATTTGTTGGCCTAGTTGGTTAAACATACGAAAATTAAAAAGCGCGAAAGGACAAGACAAGAGAGAGAGACTGTTTTAATAATTTCTTTAACTTTTTTAATTCTCAGTCTTTTCAGATCCTTTCACTCAATTCCCTTAAATATTGCAACATTTAACGTTAGGGTCTTTAATGTCTTCGTCTTCCTCATCTTCCGAATTAAAACGTGAGTTGCGAGTAAGCGCTTGTCCTGTGTAGTCTCTCTCTCTTGTCCTTGTCTTTCGCGCTTTTTAATTTTCGTAATTGATGACGTAGCTGGGCGGTCGCAGTACGCGCAGTGACGACGTTTGAATGCGGCTCATAGATTGGACCCGAGCATTGCTTGAGCACTCGATGTGCGCTCGTGATAATCGATAGCTCGAGAAGCATTCGGGTAGTGGCCCGTACCCAGTCGCTGCAACGACGACAATAGCCGAACCATAACTTGTGCTGCTTTCAGTTTTGTAACTTTTCTTGTTCGCTTTCAAGTGTTTGAAGCGGTATCGTGCAATCTACTGTCTAGGTTAATTACTCCTGGTATCGTGGTTACTTTATCTTTTTATTTTTTTATACCCACTCCTGTAGCCCAATGGGCTGACAGTATCAATAAAAAAAATGAAATGAACGTCTGGAACGCAGCGCGTGTCCTGTGCCTTGCCAACCACACAGCGCGTGGCTATGATCAACGTTGGCGGTATATTGGGCAGGAGATCGAACTATAGGGGGCGCTTTATCGAGCTTGTTGTCCCCACAGTCCGGTGTTTACCAACACAGCATAACAAAGAAATTGAACCTGGCCGAGCACGGTCTGGGCACGAGCGCTTCGCTCTGACCAGTGCTTTGGTCGCACGAGGAGTGGCCTTCGAATCGTCTTCTTCGATTTCTCGGATCAAAAACAAACAAGAAAATACGTTTTGTTGTCCCCACAGCTGAAGCGCACCGCTAGGGGCGTGACTGTTCGATCTACCTCCCCAATAATCGGCTTCAGATCACGTGGCCGCTTGTTCTGGCTGCGAGTTGAGGGGGCGAACGCTACCAGTTTTCCTTTATTTTTTTCTGCGACTTCGATCGCGTGTGGTGATAAACGAACGGGTGTTTCAATGGTCATTAACGTCAGCGATCCGTTCTAAGCAGTATTTGCGCAAAGTACAAAAATCGTTGCATAGCCCCTTTAACTCTCAGCATTTTTTTTTTAAAGATTCTGAAATGAGAAACTGTAAAAAGGCAGTCCCCTTTCTATTACCAACGTTTTGTAAAACAGGCAAATCTCTTATCAAAACGTGAGCTGCCGCTCTCGTCAACCATTGTTTTTTGTCTTTTTTACTCACTTACAGTTGTTCTTTTGCGTGGATTTCTATTTCCAATAATAGAACGCGGGCCAAGATGGACAGATAACTCTCGAGATCGTTTGCGCCAAATAGACTCTTTTCAATGCCCCATCAAGCAACATCGGCGGTCGGCATCTCTTGGGCACGAGGCGTATGATTGGATTAGAGTCCTTGCCGAAGGCTGACGCAGCGCTCGGTCCCCATAAGTGATCACAACTCGTGCACAAACAACGGCCAACTCCGTAACTGGAGCACCAGCTACTAGATGGCGCGCACCTTTGAAAAGGCTCGATTACTTAAGCTCTAAAACAACGCTGGGATCGTATACTACCACATGATGCACGTGCTCAACTTATTCGTATAAAAAATTCGATAAAAATAACTCAAATAAGGCGTTGGCGATTGCACGTGCAAAGTGCCGTTTAGTTTACGGCTTTGCATTAAAAAAGTTACCGTTGCAGACCCTAACCACAGCCTCCTTTATCCTAGAAAGCCTGTCATATCGGGAAAGAACATGGCCACTCTAAAGGAAAAGGGAAATCAGAGAAGAGGGCGCGTGCAGGGGCTCTCTCGGGCAGCGCCGAACAATGACCCAGCGGTAAAACCTAAAAATACAAAGCCGCATTTTTTTTTTTTTTTGTAGGAAAGGAGAACATTTTTTGCGTCGACCCTCCTTTATTTTGCCATTCTCCCTTTTCTCCCCGCGCCGGTAGCCTCCATTCTTTTCCCTCCGTCGCGATTTATTGTTTCGCGGAGAGGCCACCACGTGTACTGTTGACTTTGGCTGAAGGGTTACCCCAGAAGTGGCTCTGCGCTACCATATGCGTAACCGTTCGGCGCTGCTCCTCGCCTTTTTCGGGCGGCCGTGCGCTCAATGGCTCCGTAGTGGAATCGACGGGCTTTCTAGAATGAAGGAGTCTATGCCCTAGCACGTACTGGGCGTGTATCATACACTCGGAGCATGATGCTCCTCGGTATAGACGATTGCAAGCAAAGCGACTGGCCGCCGCCATTTCTCTGCTCGTGCGGGAAAGCTCATGCAATTTCAAGCTTGCCAAAGCTATCTTCACGCGCATGTTACACGTGCTTGCACGCCTGGGGCACCAGTCGTGATTCCATGCTTGCAATTGTCTATAGACTTCTCCAAAAAAGGGCTCCTGCCCAGACCCTTTTTCAGTGTTTGTGCGTATGGCGCGTGAGTTGCTCGCGTCCCGAAGCGACGAACATGCGCGTGCTGGGCTGAGGACATCGCACTCTGGGCAGTGTAGTCAATAGTGGAATGGTGTATACTCCGTTTCGCCTAGAGAGATTACATTTAAAAAAGGGGCAACTCAAACCAGCACATGTTGCACGCGCTAGCCCTATTTTTTTAAATAAAAAAGCCCCAAATAAGGCAATTACGAATTCACGTGAAAAGTGCCCTTTAGTCGGCAATGAAGAGCCTTTGCTATGTAATGGCGGACGCCTCCTGGGCGGATTGGCCACAAGTGGGCGTGCGTTGCGTTGTCGCTCGGAGAGAATTGGAACGCGGGTGGAAAGCAGAGGCGCTTGCAGACAACCAACGCTTCCATCACCAAGTCTCGAAGCTATGTTGCAAACGCAGCCCATAAACCACGAGACCCCGATCGTCCGGTTGCATACACTCTGTAACTTAGGTACACCAGTTTCACTTTACGACATAACCGCCACGGACGCCACTAGCCTCAGATTCGACCCACACGTCAGAGTGCGTTACGTGACCTTCCGGTTGCGTCAAGCTAGGCGCAGAGCGTGAAGTCACGTGGCACGCGTGAAGCGCTTGATTGGCTATCCTATGGTTGGTAACTATGCGGGGCGCCAGTTGGTCTGCTTCCTGCACGGGGGTTGCGATGATGTCAAAATGCCGAGCTCTGATTGGCCGATTGAAAACCAACTAGGGCGTAGACCTTAAGACAGCTAACATGGAGGTCTACCCACTATCCTCTCAGCCAATCGGAGCTCGGCGTCGTTCTGACGTCACAGCAACCCCTGCGCAGGAAGCAGACGACTTGCTCTCCGCATAGGTTGCGCTCCGTTGTCGGTAAATCCCCATAAATCCCAAGAATTAATCCCTGAGCCGTTTTCTTTTTAACTCGGGAAAACAGGAAAGCCTATACTTCGAGCTCTCCTTGAATGAGGAGAACCCACGCTTTACGGGCAGAAATCTCTATTACTCGTTGACCCGAACACTGAGTTTGTTCTCGTTACTCGAAAGAAGTAATCAATTACAATTACTCTTGCTTAAAAAAAGTATGTAAATAGATTACTCGATTACCTGCGAAGAAAAATAAGTGCCGTTGCACAGTTCCCACTCAACTGTTCAAGAGGTTGCTCTTCGAATTATCAAACAAATTATTAGATGGCAATGCTCAGTGACTTGCACTGCTGACTCTGCGTGATTGGTCACATTAGCTCGTAGCGTAGGGTGCTTCTAGGAGTATAGCCATTTAGCGAAAAAATATTCGAATGACCAAGGGGCTAGATATAAGTTACATTTCAGATAGCCATAGGATAGGTTAGCGTTGTTAGTCACGTAGTTAATACTTAGGTGCCAGGGTGTGCGATTAAGATTATAAGTTGCCGTACATTTAGACTTACGTGTTATGTGCATTGTTTTTAATTTGTTGGCGGTGAGTTTTAAAATAGCGTCGGGGATCCTCGTGTAAGCACAACGCGAGCTTCTTGCGGAACGCTGCGATGCTTGTCGCAAATATACTTTTAGTACAGAAATGCAAAGGGTGCGCAAACGGACGCAAACTGCCACTGCACAAGAACGAGAGGGACACGGAAGCGGGCTTCGCGTACGCACGCTTAAACTTGGAAAATAGCGTTCGTATACTCTAGCATGCGCTGGAGCGAGTGCAGCATTTCTTGTGTACGTAAAGCGCTTGCTTCTGTTCGCTATTCTAAATATCACTAATACTATAATACCATTGACCAGAGCTCACACGACCGAAAAATATAATCCAAAGCACGTTGTCAGCATGCTGTGTGTCAGAGTCGCTATTAACACGTTAAAGAGCGCAGTAATCAGCAAAAGGTTTGACTAAAAATAAATGCAAGTATACCTAGTATACTATAAATCGGAAAAACAAGCGGAACTAAAACAAACACTCGAAGTACTCCAGTGGAGACAGATGCGAGGGAGGAGTTAGCGTCATTACACGTTACAAACTACGAGCGATTCGTAAAACAGTATGCCAGCCAGTTGACCAAGTCAGGATGAATGTTAACTTGCCTCAGCTTTATCGATAGAAGTATGTGTTTTACCTTGTCGAAGACCTCTAAAGTCTACATGAATGCGGTCCACATGCGAGCCTAATCGAGGGCTGTATTAAAATAAGTAATAGCTAAAGGGTTTTTATATTATTTTTTTTTGCAAGAAAAACACTTTTAATCTACGTTGAACTGGAAAAAAAGGAATATAATTTCAGAAAGTTAATGAGTTGCCTATGGTACAAAGTACGTTTTCAGGAACTTAACGGGGAACGCTGGTCAGCGAGAGGCTCCGGCACACGCACTGCACCGCCATCCACTCAAAACTCCAATCAGCTAGTGGTCCTCGGGTATGTTCAGCCAATGGGAAGAACGAGCGTTCGCATGTTCGATGATATAAGCAGTGCCAAAAGGGGTGAACACCCTTCTACTACTCGAACTCCATGAACACGTTCTAGCAATATGACGTTCGCCCTTGTTAGGGGCTAAGCTGATTAAAAAAGACCATTGTCTGAAGTTGAGAGTTCATTGATGTAACATCTATAGTCAGGGGCTTCTGAGGGTACACTTTTATTTTATATATTTAAGTACTACCTCTTAAGGCCCCGCTAGGGCATTACATAGAGGAAGTATATCAATACCTAAAGAAGGATCTCTCCAAAGTCAATACCAAAAAATAAATTCACAATTGTCCGACGCACCAACATAGAGACATTAGAAAAAAACTCAAAAGATGTTTAAAAAAAGACAGTGCTAACCGCCAAGCAAGCGATAAACATGCCTACAAGCGGTGAGGCACTGTGAGTCACGCAGCAGTGACATGAAGTTACCGTGAAGCGCCGTGCAAGTCCACGGTATCGTGAAAGAAACAATTTCGTTGCAGATCTGCAAGAGCCGTAAACCAATGCCCGCCGTAGACGGCTTTGCCCTGTTCGACTTGGAGCTCGACCGAGACGAAGTCAAGTGTCCGAGGAATACAACCGGTGACTTCAGCACGCTGCAAGTCATCCGGAACTTGGCCAATGAGTTCCAGGGAATCCGAGCTGGACTTGAAACAAAAACTTGTAAAAGGGTGTCCTCGGCTCTTTACTAACTTCCAGGATAAAGTCCCAGATGTTCGATCTTGGTTGAATTACTCGCGTGTCTGCGTTTCGTCGTGATTACGCATTGGCACAATTGACACAAACTATTAAGGGCGAGATACCGTGTGGCCATGTTTTAGTGGCACGCCATTATAAGTAGGGTTCCCCGAGAGTTAAACCCCGAGCCGATTGCATATCGCCATTCGAGAACCCGCACGGGAAGAAATCTTATTTGCAGGCATATCTTAATTGTGTTGGGCGGTCCAAAGTAAACACGATTGCCGAAGCGCGTTTAGAGGAACACGGAAACCTTTTAGAACTGTCGGGGTAACGGGCCCTTAAACCAGTGCTGTAGGCATTACAAAAAAAAAAAAAAAAAAACGTAACGAAATACGTTACTCGTTTTTTGCAAAATAAATAAACGCATTCGTGACCTATGTTACCTCAAAATGAAAGGAACATGTTGCGTTTACCGTTATCGATAAAAAGTAACGCAGGTTACGTTTGCGTTACTTTGCATTTATAAATTGACGGTAACAGCGTTTTTTTGTCGACAGCATTTTTTGACACTGGGGAAAAGGGCTCGGGCGTACGGGGTTTTTCTCAAGTGGAACTTTTTGTGTGGGGAAAAAGAGAGGCAAAATGTTGAAGGTGAGTGAAATAAGAATTGATGGCTTCCTTTCAGCTTGTCCAGACGCAGCCGACGCTACGAGCTGATGGGGCCAGTCGAGCAGCGACAAAAGCGAAAGTCAATGGGCTTTTTTTATGATTGGTTTAGCGATGCTAGAACACGAACACAAACATGACGAACGCCGTGATGGTGCTCTTTTGACGCTGTCTGAGTGGTCCCACCAGCCCTATAGAGGCTAAATTTGCACACACGCTAGATTACAGCCGCCATAGTTGACCTTCTCTCGTCTCACCGAGGTACCGAGCCACTGAAGCGGGCTTTGGTGAGCCTCCACCATACCTCGCCACACCTCACTCATGAGGGATCCTCACACACCCTCACTCACCCTCATCTTCACAGGTGATTCACGCCCCTCACACACTCATACCCCTCACGCACTCATGGCCCTCACGCCCCTCACGTACTCACCGCGCTCACAGCCGTGAGGTGAGTGAGGGGCTAGAGGGGTGTGAGGGCCATGAGGTCGTGAGGGCGGTGAGTGAGTGAGGGGCGCGAGAGAAATGAGTGCGTGAGGGCGGTGAGTGCGTGAGGGGCGTGAGGGCCATGAGTGCGTGAGGGGTATGAGTGCGTGAGGGGCATGAGGGCCATGAGTGCGTGAGGTGCGTGAGTGGTATGAGTGTGCGAGGGCCGTGAGGGCTGTGAGTGCGTGAGGGCGGTGAGTGCGTGAGTGGCGTGAGGGCCATGAGTGCGTGAGGGGCGTGAGTGGTATGAGTGCGTGAGGGCCGTGAGGGCGGTGAGTACGTGAGGGGCGTGAGGGCCATGAGTGCGTGAGGGGTATGAGTGTGTGAGGGGCGTGAGGGCCATGAGTGCGTGAGGGCGGTGAGTGAGTGAGGGGCGTGAGGGCCATGAGTGCGTGAGGGGCGTGAGTGGTATGAGTGTGCGAGGGCCGTGAGTGCGTGAGGGCGGTGAGTGAGTGAGGGGCGGGAGGGGTTTGAGGGCCATGTGTGCGTGAGGGTGGTGAGTGCGTGAGTGGCGTGAGAGCCATGAGTGCGTGAGGGGTATGAGTGTGAGGGCCGTGAGGACGGTGAGTGCGTGAGGGTGGTGAGTGCGTGAGTGGCGCGAGGGCCATGAGTGCGTGAAGGGCGTGAGTGATATGAGTGTGCGAGGGCGGTGATGGCGGTGAGTGCGTGAGGGCGGTGAGTGCGTAAGTGGCGTGAGGGCCACGAGTGCGTGAGGGGCGTGAGTGTGCGAGGGCTGTGAGGGCGTTGAGTGCGTGAGGGCGGTGAGTGCGTGAGGGGCGTGAGGGAAGTGATTGCGTGAGGGGTATGAGTGCGTGATGCATGTGAGGGCCATGAGTGCGTGAGGGCGGTGAGTGAGTGAGGGGCGTGGGGGTTGTGATTGCCATGAGTACGTGAGGGCGGTGAGTGCGTGAGTAACGTGAGGGCCATGTGAGGAGCGTGAGGGCCATGCGCGTGCGCGGGCTGTGAGGGCGTTGAGTGCGTGAGGGCCGTGAGTGCGTGAGGGGAATGAGGGCCGCGAGGTTCAGTGAGGGTGAGTGAAGGGCTGAATGTGAGTGTGACTGTGAGGATGAGGGTGAGTGAGGGGCTGAAGGTGAGTGTAGCTGTGAGGGTGAGGGTGAGTGTGGGCGACCGAAAATGCCAACCTCTGGCCTCCACAAAGGCCAATGCTGGGGAAAAAGAAACAGTCGAATCTAAAATGACAGTAACCGGTCCTGCTGTGGTAATGACGGAGGAAAGTGATCAAAATAAGAGGAAGCAAAAACTAAAGGTCGGTTATCCCGGCGCCCGTGCACAGGTGCTTCGAAGCTTCTATAGCGTCGGCAGCGCCTGTGGTTAAAGAGGCACTGAAGTCATTTTTGAAAAAGGTCGTTTTTAATCTTATATTGTTTAGAATGTGTTAGTTCCCACATGTACCAAGTCCTATATCACAAAACCGCCTATTCATCTCAGGGCAATAGAAAAACATGTGGACTCTTTTTTTCTCGCGGAGTACATTGTGTGGAACAATGAAAGCCCTACAAGACGCGCAGATTCTGAATGATTTCCTTATAACTCGTTTCGAAGAGAGTCTGATAGGTAGACATTCGAATAAGACTCCTCATTTTCTCCGCGGGCGAAGCCATCGCTTGCAACTCGCCTACAAGCGCCCTTCGTCGACCACTTCAGTCGGAAGGAAATTCTTCCCAAAAAGTGCGTGTCCTCTACCCTCCTCCTTCCCTCCCTACCCTCCGTGCCTAGTCCCCCAAAACAATTTTTTTTAACGAAACTGTTTTTTGTTTGTTGATGTTTCTGTCTACACACGCTCACCCCGCAAACAGAGAGGAAGCACTAATGAGACCTTGACCTTGCTCATCCTTCACAGCGCGTTGAAGGCTAAATACTGGCTGGACCAACCAGCTATGTGGCGTCTGTCACTTGACTTTGCACCAGCGGATGCTTTCGCATTAAAAACAAGAGGGGTGCGATAGAAGCAGTTCATTGAAACAAAAAAAAAATTAGCATCAACCCTACTGTCAGCTTCAACGGTAACTTTCGACAGCAGGCAATACTCTGGCCGGGCAGCACAACAAAACGGCTTGGGGCATCCAGGCTGAAAGCGTATTCTTATACCCTTAACCGTGGTTAACTCAGCTTTAACTGCTGTTACGTGGCACCACAGATACCACACTATGCTCTCAGACAGCTATTTTAAAAGAAGTGAAGAGAGCACGTGCACTGCTTTGATGGGTGCTCAAGCGCACGTTCGCCATAGCTTTGACTGCATAGCCGCAGAATGTTGTCCGCAAGTATTGTGCGCTAACTGTGGCTTAGCGTAACTGCAGTTAAGTGCACCCGTGTAACAAGGGTATTAGAAACGAGAATGCTAAGGTTCTCGTCAGCGGATTACGACTGCGGGAACTTAGACTGAAATTTCAGGGAAAGGAAACCCAGCCCGAGTTTTCTGAGAATAAACAGTGACTCGTTTGGACACTGGAGTTGAGAAGCCGCCTGCAAACACGTGAAAGCTGTTCACTTAAAATTGCGCGTTTTCTTAAATAATATCTATACGGCAAAATCGGTTCAGCTGAGAGATTGAGCATTAATATTTCGCGTGACATCTTGGTTCTGATAAGTTTGGTGATCAAGAAAAAAGATCAAGTGGGTCATTCGGTCGGATAACAGCCTTCATCAAAAAGGAGTCTTTGAAATGTACCCTGACGCAAGTACCGCATCTTGGTCCTCACAGCCAGTCAGTTTAAGCAGGTAAACCAGCCCTATTTAGGCAACATGCAGCAAACATAGGAAAACCATATCTTCGGGGGCATCGTGTTTTGAAGCTCGCCGATGCCAAACTCGGATTAATTCGAATGCTGTGCGTGCCATGCACCACCCAAGTGCATTCGTCGCATGTTCATGGGATTTAGTTCTGTCACGGTTGGAGAGCGCAAGACTCGTTTATCTTGAACATCTTCTTAATATTGTGGTAATACTGAATGTGTTGTATGTTTGTTTTTATTTTGATGGGGCCAACGTTTTCCCCTTCAAACACGCAGTATATAGTGCGCCTTTTTCGTGTTTCCTTGGAGTAACGCAAATGTAGTTGAGTAAAGTAACGAAGTAATTAATCGATTACTTTTTACGGGGAGCAATTCGTAACGGTAATAAATCACTTTTTAAGTCAAGTAATTGTAACTGTAATTAATTACTTTTTTTGAAGTAACGTGCACAAGACTGGTTAGACTGGTGGCAGCTGATAAAACCCGTTTGCTGTACTGACGTCTAACTCTTTGTTAGTTTAAGATTCCACTTCCGGCCTCCGCCGAGTACGGGCGTGTGATGACGTGCTCCGATAGAGCCGTGAAACGGCCTTGGATGGCCGCGGTTTTTCTGCCACTGATAGTGCTGACGCGTACAATATTATTTTGCCACCTTGCCAGCCAGAAGTATCGCTAAAAACGCTGCTATTCTGCACTGCGGCGTTCAACACAGGCCCTACAGGATCCACGACTTTAAAGGGGTAATAAAACGATTGTAATGCGAAAGCATTAACTGTCCCATGGCGCGAGCCGACGTCATCAGCTTCAAAACCGCGCCAAACGGCACTTCAAAAAAACTGGGTTGTGTGCATGTTTATACAGCCTAGAACTTGGTCTGCCTCAACGGGCGACGAGTCTCCCAGCTGTAGATGAGCAATTTAGCCAGAGCAGTACAACCGCTAGCCTGGGGTCTTTAACGTGCACCGCGCCGTAGTGATACACGACCGCACGCCGGTACGATGCTCATCCAGATCGAAACGGGCAGGGGTGGGGATTGAACACAGGATCCCTGGGTTCTGCAGCGCGAGCTTTCGCTCCACGTGCTCCGAGCTCCTGTGTGCTAGCCCACTCGGCCACCGATCCCCCCTAAAGGTGTATCCACACGACGGACCGGGCCGCGGACCGATTGATCCCGTGATGCGTGGCCCGCGGGCTGCCCGACTGCAATGAGCATCCACACGGCGGACCAAAAGAGCAGCCGACAGAGCGAACGGGCCGGTCTAACCCTCGACCTCACAGCTCCGCCAAACGCATGCAGCGAGCTGCTTTGAGGCTATTTGTAAGGAGCCAAGATGGAGGTTGACCGAAAGGGACGTTTGGCCGCGGTGGCCCTGGCGTTGACTATTGAGGACGAGGAGGACTTAAGTGAACCGAAAAGGGCATGCTGGATGAAGCCCTGGATGTGCAGGAAAGATCTTAGCTCGATGAAGTAAAAAGTTGCATCGTCGCCCCATGCCGCCATCGTCGCACAGCAAAAGGTTCGTATTCTTCGTCTTCAACAGTTGGCGCCAAAAGAAAGCGACTTTGGATTTGGATTCCGATCCAAACAACAAAAGTCAGCTTGTTGCCAGACTTAGTGCTTCAATTATACTAAAAACTCCGCGGTCCGCCGCCAAGGTCCGGGCGAGAAATGTCGCTTGGCATTTCTCAGAAGCGCGGGCCGCGGACCGCCGGCGGACCTCGAAAACCGGTGACGTAAGATCACGTGATGCGTGGCCCGCGGACCAAAACAGCAATTTGGTCCGTCGTGTGGATACACCTTAAACGGCACCTAAACTCTTTTCTCCAAGTGAAGCCCCGATCTGGTGGCTCCCAGCTTTAAAGCCACGCAAAAATCTTAGCCGAACGGCACCTACAGTCGGTGGCAGGTTAAGAAACAACTGGCAAATACCCCACAAAAAGGTATTCCTACGCGAGCCAATCGGGTCCAAGCGTTTTTGTGACGGTCATGATGTCACGAACCAATCTCGTTTTTCTTCGAACGATAATTTTCAACATGCCAGTGTCGACCTAGCAACCAGACGCCAACTTCTCGCAGCGATTATCCTGCTCTTTGCTATGGTATTTTACGTACCCGAGTTTACACCGCTAAGTGTAAACGGTATTGGCTTTAGTCCGCAGTAGTTTCTGTGTGACGACGTGAGCATCCAGCCATGATATCGCCATCGAAAAGTTCGAATAAGGGTGGCGATGTGGGTTAGTTGGTTCATACTGATGAAAAGGCAAACAGCGCACAGTAAACAAGGACTAAAGTAAGTGCAAACAGGGCAGCACTTGTCCTGTTTGCACTCCCTTTAGTCCCTGTTTACTGTGCGCTGTTTGCCTTTTCGTCAGAAGAGTTCGAGCCGGGCGCCAGGCTTAGCACCCCTGGGACCGGCTGTGCCGGACGTCGTCTGCTTAAAGAAATTAGAGTATAGACGCAGGCGAGCTGGTGACGAATCATAGTAGAAAAACCCAGAGTCAAGGAGCTAGAATGAGACGGTGTTGTTCTGTCCTTTTAGCTCCTTGACTCTGGGTTTTTCTACTATGAGTCGTCTGCCTTTTTCTTCCCCTCATTGTTGAATTTCTGTAGCTCCCGCAGCCTCATGTTGCTTCTCGACATACGGCCGGTATCGCCGCTTTTATTCTCTCTGGACACCGGGAGGCGAGGTGAAAATGTTGCGGTCATCGATCACTGATGAGAGCAGTATGCACGCTGCTAGAGATGGGCATGAGTGAACTGCCAGCGCAGCCAGCCCCACTGCCAGCACCGAGTTGCTTCACCAGACGTCGTCTGCACCTTTGGCGGTGCTACATTGGATTAAAAATGAGGGCTGCCTACTGGGACGACCTCTTCACAGCAGTAGTATTTATTCATGTGTGAATCGTGGCGCCCTTGCCAAATTTTCGTCGCGATCAATCACATGGTAAGCAATACCTTCGGATGCATCTTCGGTTGGAATGATGAGCTATTACGTACATGTAGCAATGATCAAGCCAGTGATATGTACGATACAAACCTTTCCCCGATGTCGTTTTGGACATGATTGAGTTGATGTTTTTAACAGTCTTCCGAGAAGATTATAATATAGTAATCTCGCCAATAAAACGGAGGACAGAAAAACGAGGTACAAAGAGTGCAAATGTTTACTTTACTCATTTCGCGAATCTTGGGTAGGGAGACTGGGCTCTCTACAGTTCTTTCAAACATGCTTGTTCTCATTGTGATTATCAGTCATGTGAATGACAACAGGGGTCCTGTTTACGCTAGAAACCAGCACTGTTTTGAGTTTAAGACATTATTAGGCAGGCAAGCAGGTTGTTATTCGACATACAAACACCTGAGACGGACGCAACAGAAAGGGGGGGGTGAAACACAGCTCTGTATTTCCGACGTGTTTGAGTTTTGTTCGGGACACGTTATGTTTGTCCCCCTTTCTATTGGCTCCGTCTCGGGTTTCAGAATGTCAAACTGTTTCGAAGCACGGGGGATGCTCTACCCACAAACACCTACTGTTAAAAGACCGCAGAATTAGCGAAATCTCTGAAGTGCCCAGAAATGAACGGCCAAACGGCAGCGTTTGTTAGTAACTCCGTTCCTCTAACCCAGCTCAGTGCTGAACGCTTGCGGAACTAAAACCACGAAGTGGTCCCTCTCACATTCCGGTTGGCAGGGCACTTTGTGACTTTTGTCTGGGTATATTGGAGTCTGGACCAACAAGGTGGCCAGAACGTGGACACTGAACTGGATCAGCTGCCGAACTGATGCCACGTGCAAGGAAGCTGTTGTTATTAGCAGTAAGCTCAGTGCCTGGTATTTGTTGTGTGGTTGTACCAGGGACAGTCGGAGGAGTACCGGCATTCTCAATGCCACGCAGGCGCAAAGATGGAGCATCTTCAATTGCCCTGGTATCCCTAACCGTGTTGTGGTGCTTGTTCGGAAATGGACAGGACATCGTACTTGACATGGGCCTCCCTCCTAAAGCTTTCGAGAGGAATGCTGAGCGAACTTCGACACAATGGGAAGTGACCACCTGCCCATCTGGATCTGGATAATTGAAGACGTAGCGTTGATAGTTCCTGCCAAACGTTTGTCGTCATTTGTGAAAATATAATGCGTTCTTCCTTACCTGCGAATTTCCGAAATAAAGATAAAAATAGAAAATTTCGGTTGTGCAAGCTATTTTGAGTGAACCATTCGATGGAACGGAGTTCAATGAACAGCTTTCAATGAAATGCCCGCACCCCCCCCCCCCCACTTCCCCCCCCCCCCCCCCCGTTCCTTCCAGCAACGTTCAAGTTCTGGCCTCCCCCAAGAAAATGAAAATAGAAACAATGCCGCTGGGCATAGTTCCGGCCCGTCTGCAATCACCGTGATTGCAGACGGGCCGCCACGACTAATTCAAACGAGTTGAAGGCAACTGAAACAGTGCTGTCGCACCTCATTGCTGACAGAGCGGCCGTAAAATGTGTGACTGGCGATATAAATCCTGATTATGGTCCCGAAAATCTCGCTAGAAGTTAGGTACGCCCTTCCAGTATGCTATCCCAGCCTGCGCTTGTAGCGACAGTGGTCGAGGGTGTGTGGATGGCAGTAATAATTCTGTCCACGCTTCAAAACGGCACCAACAATCAGATCGTTGTCCACAGTGCTGCTTCACACTATGTGTCTGTCGCGTGAATGACTCCCGAAGTCCTGTTTATGCTTCGAGATAGCAGTACCAAGGGAAATGTTATGCTTTGTAGCATTGTAGACCTTTTCTTATCTAAACATATTTTCGACCTCATCATTCGGTGCTCTGCTCTTAGGGTGCTGTGCAGAAAAGTAGATGAACAACCTGATTGCTTGACTCCCTTTATTTTGAAAAGGATGGTGCTATGGCCTCAGTGGGGGAAGGGTAATAAGCAAGGGAACGTGTTCACAAACGGCGGTCGACGCCAGTGAAGTGCACAAACTTTCATAGTGAGGAGAGTGTCTTTTTAGTATGAGCACCGTTCTTCGAGGTAACCCGGTCCTGAAGGTTGCGGATGGGTTGATCGAGCTGCTTCGATAATGTCGGCTTGCAATCCGAGAGGTGCTGGATCGTTGGACTGATGTCAGCAGGGGTGGTTCCCGTTTCGACCCATTCCCAATACAACCTTTCCGTTTGTACCTTCCCGTTTCGACCCGGCTCAAAACGAAACTTCTCGTTTCATCCTTTCCTATTTCGCCCTATCCTGAAACAACCTTCCCGCTTCGGCCATCGTTCGTTATAAATTGGGAGTCCGTTCGTTTGTATTGTTCGTTAACAGTTGATTAGGTTCAAGTGTCCAGTGTCTGTTCTCCTTGCTCACATCACTTCTCCCTCTCCCGAAACAACCTCGGAGACATGGCACCGTAAGATAAACCCTGTTTGAGGGAAGGCTCACCCGAACATTTACAGCTTCATCGACCTGATCAAACGGGATGAGGCCTTGACAAGGATATCGCAGCAGCAGCTTGCAAATGGTGGTGCCGTGCGGGCCCGGTGACCGCCGCGAACTATCACAATTGGAGTGTCGCCTTTCTGATGGCGCGATTTTCCTGCTCGACTTCCTCAACCAAGGCGATAGCATTTCGTGGTTTATAATTTTTGCCTGTGTACGCGACGGTTCTGTGTTTGAACTCGTAAGAAAATGAAGTCGCAATGATATGCCCGTCAGCCCGTCTAATGTATCATTTTTCAAAATATCCCGTTCACTATAAGGAAGTTTTAGAATAACGTACGCAAGCGCTTTGGGTAACCTAAAAATAGCGTCGCGAAATAAAAAACTTAGGCAACGCTACTTTTTGCTTACTCAAAGTGCTTGCCTGCGTTATTCTAATTACGCTTCCTCCACAACGGAGAAGCCGCTACTGCGGCTGCGCGCCGATGGCCTTGACTGTAGAGTTCTGCGTATTGTAGCGGGTTGCAGAGAGCGTCGCGTGACGGCGAAAAGGGTCTACGAAAGCTTCCTGTAATTAGGGAGTTTTAGCGGGTCGTTTCCACACGAACGGTTCGCCCTCGAACGGTTCGCCCTCGAACGGTTCGCCCTCGAACGCATCGGCGACGCCACTGCGCATGCGCGCGCAAGTCGTTCGGGGCGTCGGGAGGCTCTTCTCGTTCGTTTCTCCCATTCCGGCCGCTGGAGTCGTCACCGCAACGCGGCCAGCACCGTTTACGACTCGGGTAAAAAAAAGAAGATGGCGGTCGGTTTGGTGACTGACTTCGCCGAGTCAGCCGAGCTTTAGGCTTAGGACAAAAGGAGGCAATTTGGCATCCTGTTAGTAGTCTGCTTCATTTGAGAGGTTGAACCAAATAATTTTGAGGACTTCTCATAATGATAAACGATCGTGAATGCCGTAATTAAACTGCGCATGCTAGTGAGTTTTTGCGATCTGCGGGCAGATTAGCTGCCGTGGCGACCGCGAGCAGACGAAATGAGTTGGTTCAACGGCACACAATGTGAACGATCGTTCAAGTTCAAGATGACGGAGACACACCACATACCTTTACGCAGGGGCGGATGCAGGAATTTCCTGAGGGGGAGGTCAGGTGTTGGTCAGCGTACCATATGTTTAGGAACCCCCTCCCCCTCTCCTTCGTTTTACGCCCTAAATTTTACAAATGCAGAAATCAAGAGGGGGGTCAGGACATCCGGACCCCCCCTCTAAATTCGCCCCTGCCTTTACGGTCGTTCAGATACTTTTTACTTTATCTAGCTTCGAAGTTCATAAAATTGTGACCGGCAAATGTTACGCCGGCCGTCTTGTTTTCATCAGTCGTACGCCGGAAACACGAGCCGCCACGGATTTACAAGTTGCAGAATGTTTCACATGTTTACTAGAGTCTAGAAGATGGCGCCACCGTCAAACGCAATCATCATGATCGATTACACGGTTGCGCCAGTTTCGCGATTCGCTAAAGTATGTCAAATTGCACATACGGTTTCATGAAACGAACCAGCTCCACCGTACGTGATTTCGGAACCGTGTGCTCGAAAAACGACTTGCTAAAACTCCCTATTGTACAGAGCGAGAAACCGTTATGCCCGTGTCCCACTAGAGCGACATACAGAAACAAAAGACAACGACAAGCCTCAAACCAGGGTCTTTCGCGATTTGAGAGGCTTTGTAAAATAAGGAAGGCTATGCTCAAACACGAGCATCAAGCACGCGAGCGTATCTTTGGCAGGCTTGCAATCGCTCGTGCTTACTTCGCGAGCACCGAACGACTAAACGCCTGTCAAAGGTACCATCGCGAGCACGCTGCATGGGTTTGAGGCTTGTCGCTGTATTTTGTCTCTGTATGTCGCTCTATACTTCGTCTCACCTTAGCGTGGACTATTGTTAGCCGCGCATGCCAAAAGCACGAGCTATAGTTGCTTCGGATGAAGCCTCGGCGGCTGCACGGGCGCTCGTGCAGCGAGTGCTCCAGTCAAGGCAGTCAAGGCTGGCCGCTCGCGCTTGCACAGCCTTCGCAGTTAGTCCATGCTAAGGTGAGACGAAGTATAGTGGGACGCGGGCATTAGCGCGAACAAGCGATTATTGGTTTTAGCTGTTTGACTAAAAAAAAAAATCAAAAGACGGCCATCAATATTATTAGTGTGTTTGAAAGTGCTCATCTGGGCCATTAACCTAAGCGGTAAAATGTGGTACCTTCTAATAACATTTCGAAGTAAAGTTCGAAAAATCGCCAACATCGTGTTCGTGGTAACGTTGTCGCGCAGTGTACATAGTCCATTTCGTAGTTACACATTTTGGGGACCATCTTGAAAGGAACATTTTAAGTGGTTCAAGCAGAAATATATTTCGTTGAAGCTTGTCTGCAAGTATTGCATATTTTAAGAATACGTTTACAAGCAAAAATATTTCACAACATAACTGAATAGCTCGCCTACACCTTTGCATTAATTGCATTAACATGATTTCGGCACATATTCTTAAGCAGAAAAACTGCTCAAACCAGGATTAGAACGATGGAAACTTTACGCGAAAAGGTTGAGATGTGCGGGGCTTTATACTAGCCGGTTCAAACGGGACGAATTCAAACGTAATTGATGTCTTGGCTACGGGTTCAAATACCAAGGGCGTTTCGGGAACGGGTTGAAACGGGACAGGTTCAAACGGGAAGGTCGTTTCAGGAATGGGTCGAAACGGGACAGGGTTCAAACGGGAAGGTCGTTTCGGGAATGGGTCAAAACGGGACGGGTTCAAACAGGAATGGGTTGTTTCGGGCTACACCCGTCAGCAGAGCTTTCACCGGTGTGCCCCGACTGTTCCTTCTCCGTCGGCGCTTAGTCGGGTAAATGGCCTCTCTTGCCGCTTGTAGTTACGCCATCTAGCGAGTACGTCCTCCGTAAGTGAAGCTCCAGTGCGGGCTTTGTGTATCAGCACTTGGCCGCTCTAGGTAGACCCTCGGGTAACGGTGCGAGGTTGGGAAGTATCAGCTTCCTCGCACTGTCGCTTGAGCCACGCTCTGTAGTTTCGGAATATAGGAATGCTTTCGCATTCCTACACGTACGCACATTCTCAAAACAAAAAGGTATATTCTTACACCCCTCATTCTATATATGACACTCCAAAACTTCAGTTCGACGTACAGCGCCCTATAGTCGAACAGACGGCCCCAAATGTTACGAAGTGCTTGAGAACGGTGAGATATACCTCATTAAACAGCTAAAGTACGTATCAAAGACAACAGAAAAAAAAGAGAAAAACACAGGTTTTGCAGTAGGGCCAAGAAAACACGGATTACTTTTTTTTTTGTAGTCAGTGACACGCACATAAGCTATTTTAATAGGTTGCACCACTCAGCTATCGAGCCGCTAGTAAAAGTTGGTACTGTCGGTACGACGTCGGCGCGCTGTATGTCCAACTAAAGTTTTGGGGTTTCGTGTATGGGACAAGGGGTCTAAGAATATACCCCTTTTTTTTCTGAGAGCGCAGTCTTAGGTGTCCTCCTGTAATTAGTTTTGTTGACATGTCACACAGGTCACACATTCTTCCTACACTTATTTTTTTGTTTCTCTGCCTGCGTTTTTTTTTTTCCCCTTAGAATTAGACGATTCCATTCCGAGGACAGAGAGGCGTCTCTCGGCGTCCCAAACAATGAGTGTTTCTCTATGTATGTGAGCGCGTCTGAGAGTGTATCTCAGCGCTGTCGCAACTTGCGGCCGAAATTTTTATAGCCCTTGACACCTGATCTTTACGTTTAGACCCTCAGCCACTCTCTAATGCGCTTCTGATGACCTCAAAACGGTGAATATTTGTTGCACATCTCAGAGGGATTCGGGAGTAAAAAGTAGTAAGTAGAGACAGCGAATGCAATTTCGGAAAAACTATACTCGTCTTTACCTCCAGGGGTGCTATTCTGGTCGCAAACGGGTACCTTTCGAGTTGTGACGTATCGAGAAAGAAGGGGCGGAGCCTCAAACTAGAATGATTCTTGTTTGAGGCTCCGCCCCAACGTTCGGGTTCACGCACGCGCTCAGCTAGAATTTGACGATCCCCCTACGTCGCGATGACGTGTCCACGCAGTTGGGGCGCAGAAATCCCCGCCTTTCCCCCTGTTCTTTTTGTTATCTTCTTTCTTTCCTCCGGGAGTTAGAACGAGCGAATAACGGAAAAAAGGCTAACTTCCGGAAAATGGAGGGAAACAGAGAAAAATAATATTATCCTGTTATAAATTACGAAAGATTATTTCAATAATTATGACGTAAAGTAAATTTAGCTAAGATACCTCAGCTGGTTTTCTCGAAGTCTTTCGCTACGGTCTTTGAAAACAAACATGGCGAAAACCGCGGTGACGACCTTGTGGTGTTTGTGTCTCGTTTGCGTCATTGCTTTCCCTGTTTCTGCACGATACGGATGGCATTACGAGAAGAAAATATTATGTGAAGGTACGCTGCGACACCGATCATCCTTTGTGAAGCCGCCGTGAACATAAGCTGCCAATGAAATTTCCTGTTTGCCTGTGAAGGAGACTCCAAATGGATACAGAGCTGACGACGACTCTGTTGTAATATATGACAAGTTATGAGATCGACGCAGAGTGCACCGGTTGTGAACATGCTGGGGATGATGCGGGAAAGTTTCTTCGGGCGCTTTTAATAATGCTTTGCGCCCTTTGCTCACTACAGTGATTACGATGGTAGTCCCCATCAGCCATGCTCTTCTCTTTCGGCGCTGAAGAAATGGACGCGACCGCATGATCTCGGGCAGTCTTTTTTACTTATTTTCTTAATTTGAAGAAAAGCTCGTCCCTACATAGATACCTCGCTATCTCATTGGCTTCATTGCGCGTGACGATTCAACGCTAGTTGCCATGGGAACGTTCGTGAAACTAGAAAGCCTCTGTTTGCCACTAACAGTCATTTTTCGAGTTCGGGTTGTGACGACAAAATGACGTAAGAACAAGAATGCACGGGATTATTTGCATTGTTTTAACTCGACAACCGTACCCTTGGCGACATAAACTCGAAAGAACATGGCCGCGATGCTCGTCGGATCGACCGCGGCTGGGGTTTGACATCCGATCGGTCACTTGATCAACGCACACACGAATGCTTTCTTGCTGTTGAATGAGCCCATTCGGCGGCAGGACCGGGTCGAAGAGCACAGTGAGCTGGCGTTCAACGTCTCCGGTATAACACTTGACGAGATGCAAGACTTGGCTTCTATTTGTGGTGGTGTTGTGGCTCGTAACGGCGGCCTTGCTGAGATTATGAAGACGGTAATAGACCTTCATTCAGCGTTGCCATGCGTCAAGATTCAAAACCTCACCTTGACACAAAGTTAACCACGTTTCCGCAAGCACGGAGGCAGCAGCCAACGGTCTGAGAAAGAATTGTGCCGCCACCACGACCGCCAGCGATCGCCCCAACGGCAAGAAAACAATCGACAAGCTCATTGAGGTTTGTGTAGTGCTGACTGCTGATTCATCGGACGACAAAGGTGAATGATGTAAAACGCAACGTAAGTTTGCCAGCGTTTTACAAAACAAATGCGTTTCGTTGAAAATTTAATTTGTGGAATTCATTAACGCCTTGAAAGTTTGACGGGGACTGCATTGTGAACGCAGTCTTCACACAAGTGTTTTCTACAGTGTGTGCTTTGCCTGCATGCATATAAAGACGGAAACACTGCCTATATGGTGCATACAATAAAAAAACTTTCGCTTATCTTGATAATGTTGACTACTTATTGAGTGCTGTTGATAGTAGTGGCATAGCCAGGAACTTTCGAGGGGGTTGAGGTGGCTGGGATGTTAATGAGTTGGGGTGCGGGGGGGGGGGGGGGGGGGGGATGGTGTCGAAATTTGTGTGTATATTCTAGGGCCCGCCGGATGTTTGGGGGGGGGGGGGGAGGCGAAGCCCCATGAGCCCTCCCCCTGGCTTTGCCACTGGATGATACCATAAGGGGAGCATCCTACATTCCCAGGCTGCCATAAGCATTTGCATAGCCACTGAGCTCGTAAGACAATGGCAAGATAGTTGCTGACATTCTTCACGTTACGTAGCGGTTCTTTCTTTAGTACATATGCTCGCTTTTCCTTCACACATCTACTCTGCTTCCGCTTGTCGTTTATGCTTGATGGTGATAAGTCAACAGTGCGTATTTGCTCTGCATTACAGGCAAATTTCAAAAAGTCCAGCTCACACTACTCTTTAATTTCAATGAGTTACTGTCACTTTTGAAACGAATTTTTAATTGTTATCATAACCTTATTCAATTGTTATCATAACCCACATTCAACACACGTGTGTTGAATGTAGGACAATTGTATCTTTATTATTTTTCTTGGTCACGGAGATGATGACCATCCACAAGATTGCACTGGCTACATTTCTCGTCTACAGTGTGTAACAATGTTACCATACTCTGTCAGACTAAACTCCTGCTGTCTAAACAACTAACGATTCATTTTAGGACACACCTGTTCGCAGTTCATTGCAGGGCATCGAAAAGTGTTTCTTATGACTGTCCAATGACTGACATGCAACTCCAGAAGCTTGGCGTGAAAAGGTAAAGTATCTAATTGATACAATGAAATGCCATCAGCAACCCATCCAGATTTTATTGCGTGATTGACAGTAGCTACAAACCGCAACAAATGGCCAACTGAAGACATAGGTGCTAAGCGTGCACTAACTTCGAAGCGGTAGAAACCCTGAAGTTTTAACGTCAACTTACCACCATGTTGTTAATGGCAAAGTGGTGTTTGCGGCAAAGTGGTGTTTGCGGCAAAGTGTTGGAGTCCTTCAGAACGGTGACGATCTCCTTCAGATCGATGATGATGGTGACGAAGGTTCAGTTAGATTCTAGGTTCCGTCAACGCACCCCACGACGTCGGTGTGCTTGTCGTGGTGGCGACGAAAGCCTTCTTTCGCACATGCTTCAGCTGCCTTGGTCCGAGGTTTTGTCGACCCAGCCGTCTCTTCCCAGCCGGTTGACAGCAACACTCGCGATGGCCGTCACGGCTCTGATCACCATCCACTGGGCATTAGCTATGTGATCATCGGTGGCAACCGCGCTCTTGTAGTTCCCCGCTGCGAAAAAGCTATTAGTAGCGGCTGCTCGACGGTCATCATATCTCATCGCCGTCGTCTCGTCGTGCAGCTGGTCACACTGCAATCACACGGTGCTTTTCGACAAGCGGTACTGTCGTCAGAAACAGTCGTCGTGCATCGCGAAGGCAACCCATAGACCCCTTTCGAAATTGTGCCCTCTATTGGTAGGTGTAGAATCCCTGCACAATGGTGGATACAAGGGCGAGCTTCTCGTGTTCGATTGCGACCGGGCCGCACGAACCCTCGTGCAGCGGGAGCACAGCTCGGAGCTACCCGCTCGCGCTACTTGCGCCTTCCGCTGGGTCGGCTATTCCACCATCGTGCAGTGGATCAGATTTTTTTTTAATTGTCACGTGACTTTCGAAAGGGGTCTATTGTACGCGTTGGTCGAGCCATCGTTGCGCAACAAGCATCGCCGTCATTTTCTACGCTCTAGAATCCTGCCCAACAGAAGTTAAAAGCACGAGCACATCACCCCGAACGATGCTTGCACGAACGTTGGCTTGCACTGCGCAAGCGCGCCTGCTCGACAGGGACGTTGAAAGCCCGGAGCACGTTCTTATAGCTCCTACACCCGCACTAGCTCGCACTCATAGTGAAACAGAAAGTAGGGTGTGTCGAGTAATACCGCAGTTAATCTAGTTACGCGACTTCCGCTATGTGCTACGTAGGTCGGACGTGGTCATACGTCACTTTGTCGTCACGGTCCGAACTCGAAGAGCGACAGTTAGGGCAAACAGTTGCTTTCGTGTTTCGCGAACGTTCCCATGGGAACCGCGTGGAATTATCACGCGGGCTGTGGCCAATAGGAACGCGCGGTTCGTAGGGGGGAGGAGTTTTCGAGAAACACGAACGTGACCGTTTGTGACCAGAATAGCACCCCAGGACTTCTGTTGCAACTCAAGAACAGGAGGAGACGGACCCCTTGTACGTGGAGGAACTTTAAATGATAAATAATTCGTACACTCTCGTGAAATGTAAACAGGCCCAATCTATCTAATGCCGTGGTCTGCATCATCATTTCATAGCCCGCACATGAAGTCGGTCAGCTGCTCTAGACGAAAGTGTAGTAGTCTGTACAATTTTTGCACAGCACATATTACACCCTAAAGTGCTTCCTCGAGGGATTGTCCACATATCCAGCTGATTTTTCGTTTCTGTGCGTGACCGTTTTTGCATGATTAATCGGAAGTATTCTGAGGAACTTGTTGCAAATTAAACCAGCCAAGCGCTTTGAGTGACTGTTGTTAATGCCCTCTGTGCATTCAGAACGGCGCGCAAGGGGTTAGACAAGTACGAGGTCCCGTCCATGTCACAGGGGAACGCAGTTTGCTGACGACACTGCCTGTCGGTGGAGTGACTTAAATCGGAGCGAAGCTTAAGAAACCGTTGCCAAAATAACAACCTACGAAGCTCGAACACCAGCGCAAAGCAGCTTGAAGGGACTCTCCGAGTGGGGTGAAGTGGGGTGAGGTGGTTGCACCCCTGGCGGCAAGCAAGTGAACTACAGACGGAGAAAAAATGCCATTGACTCCCGGGCGATTGCAAAGGCCGTAAGAACAGAAAGAGACGGGTGGCTTCGCTGCGTTTCCCATAGGAGCTAAGCCTTTTTTTCTTTTTTTACCTTTTTCTCATGTAAGCTCGCTCTTTGCGAATTTCATCGAAAAAATGTACCACCTGTGGCCAACGCTATACAAAATCGGAACACGATAGGTTAAGGGGGATTCAACCGCTCGTCACTCAATGGGCAAATTTCGCTACACAAACCTGAGTTTCAGGAATGCCAAATAGTATTCATTCTTTTGGGGGTTACTTATAATAACATAATGAAGGTTGTACGGCCCTTGGATGTTTTTTTTAGAGCTCTGGAGATTTTTAATAAAATCCAGAAATATTACCGTTTTGACTGTTTTTAGCGCGTTTTGAGGCATTTTTGAAAATACAATTATTTAGAAGACAAACGTGACAAAACGCTTGGCCGTACGTACTAGGGGTGCCTCTAATCTTAATTTTAAGACCATTACGAGAAAGCAAAATATTGTTGTATTTGCGTATTTGTGTAAATAAAATCACCCTGTTAATTTTATTTCCAACTTGTTAAACGAGATGGCGACACTTGTACGAAATGCCTCAAACCGGAGATTTTCTTGCTGTTGCTGCTGTTGTTTTTCTCTCGAGCTCGAATTCGACCGCGATGTCTCGTTGCTCGTGGGTCGGTAGCACGTGTAGCGAAAGCTCGCGCTGTAAAGCTCACTGATCGTGGATTCAATCCACCGCCTCTGGCCCTTTCAATCTGGATGAGCATCGTACCGGCGTGCTGTCATGTATCACTATTGCGTGATGCACGTTAAAGTCGTCAGACAAGCACCGGTATACTGGGGTGCTATGTTGCGCTTTTTGGACTCCCAGGAGACTTGGAAGAGGGAAGTGACGTCAACGACTAGAGAAACGCAGATTGGATGTTGACAGAAGAAAACAAAGTCAACATCCAATCTGCATTTGCTGCGTTGTTGACGTCACTTCCCTCTCCCTAGTCTCCTGGGAGTCCAAAAAGCGCAACATAGCCCCCCAGCACTGTCTTTCATCTCCAACGAAGACACAAGATGCCCTCAGAGCTGACTAACTTCCCGCTGTATAAACATAGACAGAACAGAATTACAATTGATGGCTCCGTTGGTAGGCACTTTTTGAACGTTGCAAAAACGTGTAACTATACTCAGTTTCACCTTATGCTGTACCGCAGCGAAGGCTAGAAGCGCGAGCTCATAGCGTTGGCAGCTGCCCTTGGCGCACGAGAGCTTGTGCCGCCGAGATGTGCCCTAGAGCAAGGAGCTCGCGCTTGTAGTCTTTCCTGCGGTACAACACAAGGTGAAACAGAGTATAGACCTTTCCAATGTTTACAAAATCACAGTCCAGCGTGCGGTCTTCACAGCCCAGCACGTGCGTGTTCGTCGCTTCGGAAAGCGAGCAAAGCACGCGCCATACGCACGAACGCTCAAAATGGCACCGGCAAACAGAATATTTGGCTCGCGTTTCGAACATTCATCAATACGCTTTCCCACTAGGGTTTTTTTCTATTCCGTTCCATTCTATGTGCCAGCGTAGCAGAGGCTACAAGAGCGAGCTGCGAGCTTTCAGCGTCCCTGCCAAGCACGCGGGCTCGTGCAGTGCGAGCATCGGAGGACGCGCATTTGCGAGTAGCTTTGGCTTCGCTGTCCCGTAAAGTGAAATATACGTGCTCGCGGAAGCTGTGAAAGAAAGCAAAGACGAAAGGAATGTTTAATGGGACGCTGCGGCCGCAAGCTGCAGAATTCTGTTCTTTTTAAAATGTTTTTAGACGTTTTGTTACCGCACATCTACAGATGCTGACAGCTGCTTGTATTCGAACGTGGCACGTGCAAAATCGAACGTTACAGCGCCACACGGATGATGCAGCCAGCATAACCTGGTCGCGTCTTGCGTAAATCTTCCGGACGCGCTCGCGCCCCCTGCCCGAGAGCTGTGTGCTCGGAGCAAAGCACGCGCCATACGCACGAACGCTCAAAATGGCACCGGCCACAAGCTCGTTTTTGGAAAGGTCTATAGTCATCAGCAGACTCCTAGCGAAAGGCCTGATAAGGCTCTGAAGGCGATACTTTTGTTGATTCTATTTTTGTGTGTGTGCTATGTTAGCGCGCGTGGTCAAACGTTTGCGTACGCTACAATCGTGGCTCATAAGCACCCTAAGATCGTGCAGGGTTGAGCAGAGATATCCTAGGGTGCCTCAATGTCCTTCTTTTTAGGGTGATGCCACCCTTTGTAGTACCCGATGCCGACAGCACGCGCTCACGGGTAAAATACAAATAAATTGACGAAAACAAAATGTCGCCATAGCACAGTCAGCGCCACAAACGCGTGCCGGGACACGCTCTTTCACGAGCTTCTGAACAAAAGAAGAAAAATAAAAGTGTGGGACAAAATTGCCAGATGTCTCCACCCTAAGCAAAGCGCATGAAGGCATTGTAATAATATGTATTTGAAAATTAAAAAAAAAAAAATAGTTGAATGAGTTGCAAAGAAGGCTGAAATACTTATTCCGAACAACATTTATATTATGAAACATTATTTCAGACATTTTCATTCTCTGTAGACCTTGTTTGGTGGCTAGTGGATATGAAAAACAAAAAAGAAGCATGAATTGTATTATTTCGAACAATTACAATATATTTTCTTAACCAGCAAACAGGTGCTTACTCTGCGATGCAAATTGAATTTTGACGTTAGCGTTTTGACGCCCAAAACAACTTTTTTTTGTAAATTTAACGCTTCCCGTTTTGCGGATTACAAAGAAAACCAAACGGGCCATCAATAGGTAGAAAACACGTTTCTACCTAAGGTGAGGCGTACGTTTTTGCTGTTGTTTTTTCCTTTCTTCACCTTTTTAATTTTTAGGCGAAATCAGATGAACCTCTAAATAATAATAATAATAATAATAATAATGTTTTATTTCACACCAAAAATACATGATGGAGGAGGCCTGCAGAAAAAGCTGTCAAATAGACAGCTTTACAAAGCCGAAGGCCCCCATACTGGCAGCGTCGGGGCAAAGATAAGATAATAAACTATAGAAATAAAAGTGGAAACATAGTGACGAATCTTTTCACACAAAAAAGATAAAAATACAAAAAGATAATAAATTATATATTAGAAATACAAATAAAAATGGACACAGTATTATGAATCTGTTTACACACAAAATATAATAAACTGTACATCATAGAAATAAAATTATCATATAGTAACAAGTCGTTTGATTCACACACACAAAAAAAAGATCTACAAAAAAATGAAACAATAGAAGCTCCTGGAAACAAATTATACCCCCCCCCCCTTTTTTTCAGTATAAGAGTTTAAAGCATTCTGAAATAGTTACGCAGTACTTAAAGAAATATGTTCTGGCTGAATATTTGTGTTATGTAATTTTTATTTAATAATTTTGGTAATTTGTTTTGTATCATTTCTAAGCCGTATCTTGTTTTACAGGTGTTTATTTTCCAAGGCTCATTTTTTCGCGTGTTGTGTACTGTAACATGTGGTTTTAGTTTTGCCAAGTTTCTTAAAAGGCAAATGTTATTTCTTGTTTCTTGTTTATATTATTTGCAGAAGGCGGAAATCATACATTTTTGTTATCGGCATTACATTATATTTTCTAAATAGGGATTGTGCGTGATAATGATTAGGCACCTTTTCTACCATTCTCAGAAACCTTTTTTGTGATATATGTATTTTCAGCAGATTTTCTTGTGTGGACGAAGCCCAGACTAAATGACAGAAGTTGAGTCTTGAAGAAAATAGTGAATTATATATTAAGATCTTAATGTTACATGGGAATATATACCTATTAGTGAATTATATATTAAGATCATAATGTTACGTGAGAGTATATACCTAAATAACTTTAGTGTCTTCATAAGTAACCTCGGGAGTTCACTATGCTATTGTCCGTTATGAACACCTCTTTCAACAGTGATCTTACTATGCCACGGTGGAATGAAGTGGTGCTACCTTACCTGTCTAGAAACAAATTGGGGTGTGTGTATGTTAATACAGCCCAGAACATAGTCTGCCTCAACGGGCGACTTGTCTCCCAGCTGTAGGTGAGCAATCTAGCCAGTGCAGTGCAACCGGTAGCCTGGGTCTTTAACGTGCACCACGCAGTAGTGATACACGACCGCACGCCAGTACCATGCTCATCCAGATCGGAACGGGCTGGGGTGGGGATGGAACCCAGGATCCCTGGGTTATACAGCGCGAGCGTTCGCTCCACGTGCTCCGAGCTGGTGTGCGTAAAACCACTCGGCCACCGATCCTTTTCCTTTTTTTTTTCTTTATTGCACTTAGCCACCGATCCCTCTATCTGTCTGGAATAAAGCCCTTCGATTTTTTTGCGTTTGTCTTGCAAGTGGCGTCAAATGCGCCAGTGCACGAGGCCCGTGTCTCGAGCGACCCTTGGAAGCAGTTGTCGGCGCAGTACTGAAATGAGCGTCCCTTGGAAGCGAATGGTAGCGGACAACCCGCTCCTCGCACGTGTCGCGCGTTTCCGCAACAATGGTTGGCGGTACTTGAAAGTGTGAATTTTATCAAATGAATTTAGGTAGTCTGCAGTTTTCGGCGCAGTACTGAAATGAGCGGCCCTTGGAATCAAATGGCAGCGGAGCACCCGCTCCTCGCACGTATCTTGCGCGTTTCCACGACAATGGTTCGCGGTACTTGTAAGCGTGAATTTTATCAAATGAATTTAGTCTGCACTAGAGTTCCTGTATAGGCTCCCTACGGGAGCCAGAGTTGCGCGTTTGATTCCACATGCCGCGTGCCGCCCTCGCCGCTATTCGCCGAGATCCGATCACGTGAGGAGCCGTATCAAGTGTCGTGCAGCAAAGTAGACGTTGCACGCGCCCCGGCGTACGTTCCCAGGCTTTTGAGCCCGCCGCCCGCCTCGAACGCGCGGCGCTGCTATTCGCCGAATTCAGTCACGTGAGAAGCTGGATCCACATGCCATGCGTGAACGCGCAACTCTGGCTCCCGTAGGGAGCCTATACAGGAACTCTAGTCTGCACTTACCGGCAGCGCCTTCAACTTCTGGAATTTACGAGGATAACTCGAATGCAACATGGCTTTGTGTATTTCAGTGGTTCTTTTTCGCTGACAGGCAGACAGACGGAAAGTGTCCTTTCTTGCCATACCCGTTGCCAATCTTGTCAGCTGCTGTGCACTTGGCGCGCGATTGTGGACGAGTAGTAGAAGTGTGGACCTCTTCGACGAGGTCCATACCTCTGGACGTGCAGAAGTGTGGACCTCGCCGCGCAGAAGTGTGGACCTCGCCACTAAATGAGCCATGCTTAGGGTCGGCACTCTGTTCCCCAATATTCCTGTGGGCGCCGCCATCTTGGTGCTTGTACAGAACAGACGCGACTGCCGATCGTCATGATTCAAAAGTGTGACTTCCTCGGCATTTGATTCGGTGTTAGGAAGCTCATGTAATATTGCTTTGCTCTGTCGCGAAGCGTTTAAACATTTGTGGAGGACGTAAAGCGTTTCCTGTGATTTCAGATAAATTTCCAGATAACTGGAAGCCATGATTTTAAGCCACAATATGAACAAGTGTCGTTACCCTGAAGCGTAGCTTATTTAGTGGCACTAGGGAAGATCATGGCGGAACAGCACAGCACTGAGCTAGATTTTAGACGCCATGTTCTTCTATATATAGTGCCACTTAATAAGCTACGCTTCAGAGTAACGACACTTGTTCAAATTGTGGCTTAAAATCATGGTTGCCAGTTATCTGAAGATTTATCTGAAATCACAGGAAACGCTTTTCCGTCCTCCACAAGTTTTTAAAGAGTTCACGACAAAGAAAAGCAATATTATATGAGCTTCCTAACACCGAATCTAATGCTGAGGAAGTCGCACTTTTGAATCATGACGATCGGCAGTTGCGTCTACTCTGCACAAGCACCAAAAGGTCGGCACCCACAACAATGTTGGCGAACGGAGTGCCGATACTCTAAGCGCAGCTCATTTAGCGGCTCTAGTTCTTCCCAGAAGTGGCGCGCGGCACGTGTCTCGAGCATTTCCACAAAAATGAGTGGCGCCACTTTTCCCAGGACTACAGTGTCCTAGAGAGTTGCAGTGGCAAGAGCGGCGGTATAGACCTTTCCAATGTTTACGAAAATCACAGTCCAGCGTGCGATCTTCACAGCCCAGCACGTGCGCGTTCGTCGCTTCGGAAAGCGAGGAAAGCGCGCGCCATACGCACGAACACTCAAGATGGCACCGGCCCCACGCTCTTTTTTGGAAAGGTCTATAGGATATAGGACAGAGGAAGTGCAAAACTGCCACTTTATTTCTTTGTTTTCTAGCTTTAAACTAAGCTATATATATATATATATATATATATATATATATATATATATATAGATGCAGGGTGACGGTAGAAAACGAACCAGGAGGATTTTATTCGACGTTTCGACCTGAGGCAGGTCTTCGTCAGGAATGACGAATGACGAAGACCTGCCTCAGGGCGAAACGTCGAATAAAATCCTCCTGGTTCGTTTTCTACCGTCACCCTGCATCTCTGTCTTCTACGCCTTCGGCCTCCAAGCCAACATATATATATATATATATATATATATATATATATATATACGAGGGGTGATCAAAAAGTTCCGGGACTGATTTTGTTGCGTAGAAAGTGAGGGCATTACAGTGATGCGCGCTCAGCAGTCAAAGGAAGGGACCTTCGCGTCTCATTATACCAAAGGGCGTCGCTCTGTGAACATTTGGAGCTGCGCTACACTAGTTTGTTTGACCACATGCACGAGCATGATGGCGATCTTTGCATACGCTGCAAACCAAGGCAAGAACGAACACCAATTATGCGTCAAACACGATAAATATAAAACAGAGACCTGTGAAATGATTTGGAAGGCCTACGTCAAAAAGCAGTGAAGGGTGCGAGGTGTTTTAAGTGGCACTCGCGCTTCAGGAACGGCAGAACATCGCGGGAAGACGGAAGAGTGGTGGGGCGACTTTATCCGCCCTCTCCTCGACTTCAGTGACGTTCTGCCATTCTTGAGGCGCGAGGTACACGTGCCACTCAAAACACCTCGCACACCTCACTGCTTTTTGACATATGTCTTCTAAATCATTTCAGAGGTCTGTGTTTTAGATTTTCCGAGTTTGACGTAAAATTGATGTTCGTTTTCGCTTTGGTTTGCAGCGTATGCAAAGATCGCCATCATGCTCGTGCATGTGGTCAAACAAACTAGTGTAGCGCAGCTCCAAATGTTCACAGAGCGACGCCCTTTGGTATAATGAGACGCGAAGGTCCCTTCCTTCGACTGCTGAGCGCGCATCACTGTACTGCTCTTACTTTCTACGCAACAAAATCAGTCCCGGAACTTTTTGATCACCCCTCGTATATATATATATATATATATATACTGTAAAACCCTCAATGTTCGCGAGCCCTTAATTTTCGCGAATATCGCGAATTGAAAAATTCGCGAAATTTAAGGGCACGCGAAAATTTCGGTCCTTAAGAGTTTCAATGCAGGCGTATGGAACTCGCGAAATTTAATGGCCGCGATTATGTCCTCTGTGACCGATTCGCGAAATATAGGGGCAGCGAAAATAAAGGGTTTTACAGTATATATATATATATATATATATTTTTACATTATTATTATTATTATTTTTTTGCACAACAACGTTTGCGTGTAAAATGTGGTGGTCCAAACGGCCGCAACGCCGCACCTTGTGCTTTCGATAATTTCGAACGTGGATGGAACTTCGCATTCATTCGGAAACCAGAGCTTATTCTACGTTTTGTAAGCCACTGTAATCTACGTATGCACTGGCTCGTATCTCGCGCCGCCTGTTGGCCGCTTCCTGCAGCGGCGGACGCAGAGCGAAGAAGATCTAGCTCGAGATCGGCGGCGAACAGCCCGTGGCCCGAGCCCACCTCGAGCGCCCGACCTGCATGCGCAGCTGCGAACATGCAACTCGTTTGTTCCGGAAAAATTCTGCGCCATCTATGAGGAAAAGGATACAAATAAATAGCGGTTGAATCCCCCTTAAGAAACCGAATAGACCGATCTCACCAGCTAGTTTGAGTACGCCACCGCTGCCGACATGCATCGTGGGAGCTGTAGTCGTTCTGCACGCGCGACAACCCTGCTGGAAGTCTGCGCGAGCAGAGCACGAGGCGGCATGAGCTGTCTCGTGAACTGGCGTCTGCCTCCTACGAACTACAGTTATGGCGGCGTCACGCATGCGTGGAACGCTTGGTGAGATCGGTCGATTTTGCGGTCGATTTAAAGAGCCTGGCCACCCCTTGATACACCCAGTAGTTTTGAAGTGCTAGGCCTCGTTTGCACGCTAACATGAGCGAGTACGTGCCGGACCGCGTCAGAGAGCGAGCGCCTATCGTACAGGGTAATCCTGCGACTTTATGAAGTACGCTCTGAAATGCCTATAACATTTCTGCTGCTCTACAGATAGCCAAAGCAATCAAAACTCACTGCTCAATCAGTCGCCACTCCGACTGCATCCGACGAGGCATCCACCGCACCGCCACAGGTCAACTGGGTCAACCGTCACCTCGAGCACCTCTAGTTCAAACTCGGGCGCGGGAGCGGCAGGTGGAGACTAGGCAGCCTCGTTACCGGCGCCTCCGCGTCGCTCGGATTCTGTTTTCATGTTTTTCGTGCTCGGAAACATTCACCAAATATGCGCGTGTAGTCACTATTTCCAAATCCCGGGGCCAAAATCTTGTTCTTCCAAGGCTTCTTTCCAAAATAGCTACTCGAGTGATGCTTCGTCCACTTCATCGAAGGCTTGCGGCAGCCTTTATTGACGAGGGGACTAAAGTATTCATTAGGGGAGAAACTCCAGTGGGAGCAACAAAATGCCCGCGGGACCAAGGAGGTTATAAGTACTAGGAGGGGGCACGTTGCAATATTGGTAAAGCCTAGTCATAAAAAGTTTAAACGATATTGTGCCCAACGTGACCGCAGATCTTTCTGGTGATTGGTGCGCGTGACATGTCACGTGTGAGATGGGTGGTTGATTGTAAAAGGATCCCTTGCAGGCTTCCGCGCGCTCCGTCCGGTAGGATCGAAGGCTAGACGAAGCCTAGCTACGGTCACGTGTTGGGCGTTGGGCTGATAGTGAGGAGAGTAAGCAGCAAAATGAGAAAGAGACTAGGCGTCAAGGGAGCATGCCTTGTGGAGGCTACGCGGCTCACGTCATGCCCTCTCCTACCCCTCTCTCCTCTTTGCGCGGGACGAACTGCTCGAGTTACCGCTTCTGAATAGAGGGCGCTAGGGTCGTGGGGGTGAAAGATGGCGATTGGTCCCTTTGCGCACCCTTTTTTTTGAAGAGCGTAGAGAGGACACTGCGCTATGCAATTTGAGCCGGCATTCGCACACACCGAAATATCGATCACTAAACCACAAAATAACTAGGATTGTGCTAAACGTGGTTCGAATCAAATAGAGCTGCATCATTCATTGCCTTGACGGTGCAAGGGAAGCCAAGACAACCGATTCGTTCAACAGTGCAGAAGCTAGGGATAAATCTGCGCTGTTCGATTCGAACTACTATTCGCACAACCCTACTTATAACGCACGCTCCCAAGCCACTGTTTCCAGCAAACCGCAGTGATCGCGCAGTCTCTTGTCAGGAATGACAATTGATGAGGCGATAATAACTGAAGAAACTAAACGTTTAATGGGGCGGACTTGTGCCCAAAACAAAAGGAAAACAGAGGATAACACTAGAGCGTCGATGGCGGCGTAACAGCAGGATCGAACGCTGGGGCGAGACTGACTCTGGCTGGCTACGCGAAGCATCTTATGTACACGCGTGGGCTTCTGGAATAGTCGGCGGAGAAAGTTCGACGCGTGGAATATTCGGACCTCGAACAAGCACCAGGATTCTCGAATTTACCAGAACACTAAATTGCAGGGATAAACAAAAGACACGTCGCTCCCAGGAATCGAACCCTGGCTTTTCGCGTGGGAGGCGGGCACGACAACCGTTAGGCCACGCGCGCGCTGCCTGCTTGGCCAGCTGCGCGCGCGGCACTGTGACAGATTTCTTCAAGCTAAAGTCCCTTGATACTTCTTTTTGCAGGTACCGACAACCAATACAAATGACAAGTCACATTACGCTGGAACAAAATGCCTGCTGTGCGCCGCCATTTGCTTCAGAAAAACCTGCCCCGTCACGCAGTCGGTGCTTCAAAGAATGTCGCTACTTGTAGGAAGCTTTTATCTAAAAACTTTACTTCAAGAATACCTGAGTGAGTGAGAATACGTTTATTACCCTTCAGATGAAAGAAGAAAAAAAATACTGAATCCAACTTGGATAATAATACTTCGTCATCGTCTATGGATCCATATATTACAAAAAGACAAAAAGTTTACGCTTTTTCACCCCCGAACACATACAGCATACTACCAGGGCCATAGCAGGGTGCGCCGTGACGGCACCACATCGGAAATCAATTAGGTAAACAAAAAAAAAAAAAAAACAAGAAAGAACTATCAAGGTAGTCTGGGCTGTCTGGGTCATAGTCCTAGACAAGGGTACTTCATTTTCGATTCAGGTTCCACGTGACTTTGTTCTCGTGCGCGCGCATTCTGGCAACGTCCAATCGCCTGCAACTTCCGAAAAAAAAAATTGTTCGAACCGCGCTAGTGCTGCCAAGCTGATAACTCATTCGGTTTGTGAATTCGCAACGCTTCACCATCTCACTTGCTTTCGAACACGACCGCTCCAGCCCAGCAGACACTCTTGGTCTAGCCATCACCCATTCTCTTCAACCAGGTCACCACGTCAGGGATGCCACTCGGAAAGGTAATTTTCGTTGTCATTAAAAACTCTGGGCTTTGGGTGACCCGCATTTCTCTTTGTCTTGTACGGCATTTGTAGGTGACCCAAACAAAAAGGCAGGCGGTTTTAAACACAAAAAAGGCAGTGTTCAACAAGAGTCACGGCAGTTCTTATCTCTCGCAATCATTTATTCTGAGTAAGTACCCGTTTCATGAAATTTTTGAAGAATGATGTCTCGTTAATTAACGTGGCAGTGGAAAGCGTTTCGCCAAGTGCGCGTTTCTTGAGCAGTAACTTCAACTCCGGATGCTTCTTTGTTTAGTCAACCGAGCGCTTCATTTGATATGGGCTGAGACGTCTATACATAGCTTGCATGTGACGTCATTCTCAGCCATGCCAGCATTTTATGGCCCGCGAGCGTTCCGTTTGCCGGGTTAGTTGCACACCGCAGAAACTGTAGTTCGAAAAAACCCGTAAGCAGATAGAACTGTCAGTACCCAGCAATGGCGAGATTTGCAGGCTATGCATAGACGTTTTCCGTTTCCTGTCGTTCTCAGTCACGTGAGTACCGTATCTGGTGTGCCGGACGAAAAAATAATAAACATTCCACCTGGAATATGCGAAATATATAGGTGATGTAAAACAAGAATGTGTGACAATCACGCAATTTTCGTAAACACCTTCCAGCGGCGTGGGGGGAACAAAACCATGTTTTACCGTATACCAGAAGAACAACATTCAAGATGGTTGCGCCCTTGTGGAAGAAGTGCATAGGCCGTTTCACCTAACGATGGACAGCAGCGGTTCATCGTTAAGTTAGATGCGAGGCAGTGAGCGCGCCGTGACCTTGCACTTATAGTATCTCTGCCCGTGTTTGCATGTCGTCATATATCTACGCTCTTATTGACGGTGGAACGAAGAATAGATAAAGGAAAGCGCCTTTCTCGCATCGTAATTTCAACGCCAACACTTTTTTTTTCTTATGTGCTGGCTGGCTTGACAGTGCATGTTCGCAAACAAACATTTGTCGGAGCAGCAGAATATACTTGAAGAGAGCGTGTTCTTTACGCTTAATGTGCTCCCCTCGCATTTTGGTCGTCTTTATCTATAAAGGCGTGGGCACACCGTCGAGACTTGCGCGAGGCTTCGAAATCATCACTCCATGTGGCACTTTCTTTACTCAAACAACTTTTGTTTGTAAATTAACTCGCATTTTTTCGGTTGCACCATCGGGTTCGAATAAATGCGAACAACGGAGCCCGTGGCCGTCGAAACATGCTGCGCCTCCTGGAGGCCTCAGGGAACTGATAAAACTGCGAAATGGAGAGGAGGGCATTGCGAGGGTGTCCGCCCTACTCCGATGTTTCGACCCTCGCCCAGCACAGGCCGAGCTTCGAACGCTGCGCCGGTGGTGAGCTAGAAATTTCGTCAGAGCCACTTCTGTTCGCTTGGCACACGCTAGGAAGCTTGTCGCTCGTAGCAGAAGCAGGCTGCTTGCACGCGCGCACGTGGAGCACGACCGCAGACTCATGCAGGCTTTTCCTAACTTGCGCGGACATTTGTTTTTTTCACGTATTGTGCTTGAGGCGTTAGATTTTGCCGGTTGCAGCATTCGTGTTTCCTTGTTGTTCATTATTTATTTCTGCACAGAGGCTTCCTGGCAATTGGCATGTCATTTCCCGTCCACGCTGTTTCGCTATTTTGCAGTAGCTATAGGCGCTTTCGGTCCTTGATGAGGACATCTGCATGGTTCTGATAACTGACGTCCCTCAAGCTCCACGGGTCTTTCGTGCACGAACGAACTGCTTTAACTCGTGTTTCACACTTCTGACACACTAGGTGATAATTTAATGAGCGCTCTGAACGAGATCATGTCTGCCCGCAAAATATGGCTCGTCGATCATAGTTTCGTTTTTCTTCTTCGTTAAACGTTTCGGTGAATCCGGGACCTGGTGGACCTGCATTTTCATAATCTCAGCGCCACACGAGAAACAAGTAGAGAGGACACAGGGCGAGCGCTGGGGGCTAATGTATAAAAGTTTGCTGAGTAATTGACTTCACTTTGACGTCACCAGCCGTCCTGGGTCCCCTCTTGTTCTTCTGTCGCGAATGTCGCACTGTTGCTGCCAAACTGAAGGAAGTAGCAGTCCAGCTTGTGACATCGCGAATTTTGGACAAAGAGAATGGGAAAAGGCGGAACGATGAGTCCCTAGTGGCACGTCGACAGGCACAGATGGTATACCAATCAAGGTGGCGAAGAATTTGGGTCCTAAATCTAAGGCAAAACTAAGGGAGGTAGTGAGCACTATGATAACAAAAGGAAATTTTCCAGATGAATGGAGGCTTAGTAGGATGAGTATGATATATAAGGGACGGGGAGATATGTCTGATATTAGGAATTATCGTCCCATAACCGTGACACCAGTTATTCACAGGTTGGTAATGCAGATTATATAGAACAGACTGGAGGAATGGGTAGATTGCGAAGGCATACTGGGCGAGTTACAGAACGGGTTTCGGAAACAAAGAAGGTTGGAGGACAATATATTTTCTCTAACACAGTGTATAGAAATAGCGCAAAAAGAAAACAGACAGCTCTGGCTGGCATTTCTGGATATCAAGGGTGCCTATGACAATGTGAACCAAAGGAATCTGTGGGACATAGTGGAGAGCTTAAACCTAGATGAAGGACTAACAGCAATATTAAGGAACATTGACAACGATAATAAGGTGATTATAATCATGGGAAGGAAAGGCAACGGGGAAAATAAGGATAGGACGAGGCCTTAGGCAGGGGTGTCCGTTATCGCCTTTGCTGTTTATGTTGTATCTGAGAGGATTGGAGGATAAACTAGAGAAGAGTGGGCTTGGATTCGACCTTTCGTACAGTAAGCTAGGCCAATCAATTCAGCAATCCTTACCGGGATTGATATATGCGGATGATATCGTACTAATGGCTAACAACAGGATAGATTTGCAGGAATTAATGAGCATCTGTGGTAGGGAAGGAGAGGAATTAGGTTTAGAATTCAGTAGTGAAAAATCAGCAGTCATGATTTTTAACAATGAAGTTGAGAGGCTGAAGATACAGAATATTACAGTTGAGAGAGCTAGTAAATGCAAGTATCTAGCAGTATGAATATGTGATGGTGCAGAATATCTCAGTGAGCATGAAAAGTATATAATAGGTAAGGGCAACAGAAATGCAGCTGTAATGAAAAATAGAGTACTTTAGAATTACAACAGGTATGAGGTGGTGAGAGAGATTTGGAAAGGGGTCATGGTGCCTGGCTTGACGTTTGGAAACGCAGTGCTATGCATGAAATCCGAAGTGCATGCAAGACTAGAAATAAAACAGCGCGGAGTAGGTAGGCTGGCTTTGGGGGCACATTGCAAAACACCAAACCAGGGAGTACAAGGAGACATGGGATGGGCGTCATTTGAGGGCAGGGAAGCTGTGATCAAGATAGAATTTGAGGATCGGTTGAGGCAAATAATGGGGAGCAATGGGCACGAAAGGTTTTCAGCTATTTATACATGTGGAGTATAGACACAAAGTGGAGACAGCGCACTAGGAAATTAAGAGGAAAGTTTTTAGGCTATAGTGGAGTTACGGAAGAGCAGGTATCAGTTAAGAAGAAAGTTAAGGCCACAGAAAGAGATCGGTGGCTAGAGGGAATGCAGACAAAGACGGCTCTGGAAAGCTATAGATTAAACAAAACAGTTGTTGTCAAACAAAGCATTTATGACAATTCTAGGGGAAGCTCATTGTTGTTTGAGGCAAGGACAGGTGTTTTGCGAACCAGAACATACAGAGCGAAGTACCAGGAAATGGACACAGTGTGCGCTGCTTGTGGAGAGGAGGACGAGACGGCTGAGCACTTGATACTCTACTGTAAAGGGCTTCATCCTATGCCTACCGAAGACAACATAGATTTAATAAAGTCATTGGATTTTAGAGACAGCGAAGGAAAATTGGATTTCAAGACAGTAGAGATTACCAAGCAAAGATTAAGTGAATGGTGGCAGAAAGCGAGAGAAAACCAGGTATTATCTTGTCAACTGATGGCAAGGAGGTTATATAGCCTCACTTTCTTTTCAGTGCGGAGTGAATATAGTTTTCGCATTTAAATATTCTAAGCTTAAATGGTAAAACAAAATGGCTAGGTGGCGTAAGCTACTCCCCCATCCAAAGGGCTCAACCGGATTCATCCATCCATCCATTGTTCAAAAACATATCAACGCGTATTCAAGAAAAGAAGTGAGCAAGTTCGAAGAGAGCATGACGTTGCGGTCATGCTTCACGGACGCGGACGCAAGGCGCGCGCGCATGCACGCAGCCTGGTCCTGCTGCGAGCGGTGAGCTTCCTCGCCTGCCTCGTTCGTCGAAAGTGGTTCTGACGGAATTCATAGCGTACCTCCGACGCAGCGTCGAGAGAAAGAGAAAAATTACTTTATTGAGGGTCTGATAAAGACCCTAAAGGTGCTCCTCCGCTAAGCGGACCAGAAGCTTAGGTTGTGCTGGGCGAGAGTCAAACACATCGGAGTATACACACGCCATCGGAGCGCCCTGCTCCCCACCGCGCAGTTTGATCAGTTCCAGGAGGAATCCACGAAGCGCAGCATGTGCTCGACGACCACGCTCCCCGCTGTTCGCATTTCATTGCAACCCATGCAGGGACAATCTTCATTTCTTCGTGGAAAGTGTTCAATTTTCCTTCACCTCTTTGTGATACAGGGTTAATGCCGGAGTTTCGACAGAAGTGCTGGCGCTCTTTCTACGTCCAGTTTTGGAATAGAGGAAAACTGGAAAACTAATCAATAATTACCTCGAAGCCCTTCGGACATTTTGAAAACTGAGATTTAAAAAGTTAGTTAACTGGGCAAAGTTATTAAAAAAGCAAGCTGGATGACGTGACACATGATTCTAGACCGGAAACGAAATCGTACTACAAGAAACGCGTGTGTTTGTCCCCTTGTCCGTTTGTCTGCGGCAGTGTTTGTTAATTAGTCAACTTAGCATCACGGTTTACTTTCACCTAATGTCCGCCGAGCTGATAAACTTGGGGTGAAAATGGCAGCCGCGTATCTATCACACTATTTTAAAACATTGGGTTTAAATTAAATCTCCCTGTATGGTGAGGTGTAAGGTTGAAACTCTGTGCACAATATTCGTCTATAAACTTTCCATCGCACGCTTAGTATTGCGTAGAAAGTGAAGGCTGGTTCACCGGTGGAGACGGTGTGAAAAACTTTAGCTGCAAATCACAATCTTTTAAATATTTCTTATTATACTAAAATAATAAAAATTACTGCAAAATGGTTTACAGCCGAGACGTGCGCTAGTAGTTAAAAGAAGTTCTATAAGTAGATGAGCCAACTCCAGGTGTCCCGAAACACCTTTTACTCCTTTCACTTGGCGAAGCAAACGCTGTAAAGGATTTGAGGGAAGGACTCGCCACCTTTCCAGTATTCGCTCTGCTAAAGAGATTGCTGGGCTTTGCGGTAAATGCTTGTCCTGGTATTTTAACCTGCAACAGACCATAAAGGCATACATCGTTCGCTTTTGTTTTTCCTGAAAATGGTCTTTTGCTGGGCTTGGTGTTTCTCCGATGTCCCAACAGCCAAGCTGAAGAAGCGGCTACGCACAGTGATCGAGCAAAACAAGGTGCTGGCTTTTGTCCTCGCCGAAGCCAAAAACCAGAATAGGAGGCTCAAGACTGCAGCAATCCGCCAAGAAAAGATCGAGCGTCTCTTACTTCCACAGGTACGCAGTTTATTGTCACTTTGCGTCCATTAGCGCATGATTGTGATGCATCCACAAAGTGCAAAAAAGCCATCCATTATTTTTTTTAACGTTAGAGCACGATGACAGTATAAATGCTTGAACAAGACCGAAAAGCGTGCCGCGCGACGTTGTGCCGCGCGGCCTTAAAAATGGATGCGTAAATAAGGAGGGCTCCTCGAACCCCTCGTTATTTTGTGCGTTTCACGGCGTTTGCCAGAAATTCCAGAGAATCTTCGACAGACTTGTTCCATGGCAAGGTGGCACCCTTCAGACACCTTTTTACCCACCATACTGTAAGGGATGTTTTATTGGATGCCATGCCATCGTTAACATTGAACTTTAACTGTGCCCCACCCAGTCATCGTTACAAAAAGTGCACACCGTTACGATGCCAGTGTACTGCATCTATACATGGGTTGCACTGACGTCACATCGCATACTTTTGACCACCATGTAAGAGGAGAGGGAAGCTGCTTTTGTAAGAATTTTGAGTGACTGCTTTATCTTCTATAATCTTCTGGGAGGAGAATAGCGACGCCTGTGTAAATCCGGAAGGCACAAAAGAGGGTCCTGATAAGAGGGAGCTCCTTCATTCCCTCGCGTCTGGTTGTCATCGGAGTGCGCTTTGAATGACGTCACTGTGCAACCCATGTATTGGAATGACGTATACGGGCAGCATTTACGAGTGTTGGCGTGAGGAGCAGGAGATACATACAGACTTATAATTATGCATCTTGCATACGCGTTATTCGCTGAGAAATATTATATTACCACGCGTGTCTGCGAGCAAGCGCGCCCGTGACCGAATGATTGTCATGCTTGGCTTCCACGCAAAAGGCCGAGGTTCGATGCCTGGCCGCGGATGCACCTTTGTATTTCAGGAAATGTCGCGTTCTGGAAAATTCAAGAGCCTCGTTCGAGGTCCCATTGTTCAACGCTACGAACCTTCTACGCCGACTGTTCCAGAGGCCCATGCGTGTACATAAGCAGCTCTGCGTAGCAAGCCGGAGTTGAACTCGCCCCAGCGCTCGATCCTGCTGTTTCGCCGACAACGACGCCTGCTACGCTAACCTTTTGTTTTGTTTTGGGCACAAGTTCGCACCGTTAAACGTTTAGTTTCTTAAGTAATTCGCGGCCTCAACATTTGTCATTCGTGAAAATATCGTGCTACGTTCGGTATTTCACCCGAGAACATATTTGCTGGTATTCTGGCTGAACCAATATAATTGTCATTCTTTTTTTTTGTAGAGGTTTGCGCATTTTTCCTTGTGTTCCCCGCTGTTGTTTATCTTTGCCGTCATGTTGTTTGCTGCGAAGTTTAGTTCCAAATAGAAGATTCTGTCTGTGGGGCCCTGTCACATCTCTGCTGCTCTAAAGACAATGTTAAATTGTCAACAACAACAAAAAAAGTAGAATTACAGGGTACGCTGTTACTTGCAACAATATAAAGTTGTTACGTTTTCTCTATAGAACTTGACATCCAAACTTGATGCCTGAAACTCGACGTTAATTCTAGTGTCAGTAAATCAAACAAATGCGTTCAGCGTTTTCATATGCTAAACTGGCCGTTTACCTTTCAATCCACATTAAGTTTGACGACTTGTTGACTTTCTCTCCCTATAAGCACTGGACGACGAGGCGTTTCCCTGCTTCGGCTATTTGCTTGGTTTTTAGGTGCTTTTGGGTGGTAACCATCATCACTGAACCCACTCATTGTCTAACGTCGTTGTGCGTGTGCCTGTTTCAGCTGAAAGGATGGATGGAGGAAAGCTTGAGTCACATGCAAGATATCGCCAGAGTTCACACGCGAGCGGTTCTCTACATCCATAACATTCTGATGCACGGCCATGACGTCACCCTGGCCCCTGATTGCGGAGATGTCTTCCAGGAGGCGCCGTCACCGAGGTGAGTAAGTTCAGGGGAAGATGCGAAATAAACGGGCTGGGAAACGGTGTTTGAAGGGAAACTTTAGGGGAATATATGGCAGCGGGTGCTTTACTTTTTGTAAGAAATGATTCAGAGGGCAGATCCCCAGGCCCCTTCCTGCTGATCTAGTTTAGTGAACAAAAGACCTCCTTGTCGCCACAGAAAAAGAACGCTCACGTGGATGAGTGGATAGATCGATAGTAGTGGCTACAGCTTGCTAAATTTTGCAAATGCAGTGTGTAGAAAAAGTGTAAGATGATCGTTTGAAAAATGACGAACGACGCTATTTCGTTATCTCCCTTCGCAATATGGACATGTATAAAATGAACACAAAGTCGGTAGCAGCTGGTAGGAAGCAACAAAAAACAAGTTTCCTGAAGGGCTTAAAGTGGAGGCGATGTTTCGCCGAGAGACTTGTGAACCATCGGCCCCCACTCTGAGGCCTCTAGCAGATTTTTGTAGCAGACGGAAAATTTCGCAACCTTGTTTGTACCTCTGTCTTGGTTGCACAAGATGCGCCCCTGCTAGCTTTTCTGAACCTACAAAACAGTAATTGTCGGAGGGATGGATGGATGTTAATGGCTATACCCTTTGAAACGGGCGGTAGCTTGCGCCACCTAGCCTAAGTCAAAAAGGACAACCACATGATTCCTCCCGCCCTTCTAAGCCACTTTTCCCCTCAACTATCAGCAGGCAGTGTGGGATATCAGCAGGATGACCTTTGGGGGATCGGGCAAAAACACTAAATATATCACCCCCGCCTTTTGCACCCGGCGAGGGAGTCGCCAATTTTCCTCTGGTCGAACCTTGTCGGCGTTACCCCAGCACCGGACCCACTGGGGGACAAGGTTGAGACTTTGGGCCGAGCCACGCGGGAGGGAGCCCCAATTTTTCTCTGCATCACTCAATTTTCTCTTGATAAGTTTCACCAATTTTCTAATCACCTCTTTGTGACTAATATTTTTCTCTTCCGTCTTTACATCGTCGCCAGCAAAACCTAGGGCCCCGGCCAAATCTGTTACCCCTTCAGAGAGGGCATGCGAGCCTCGTGCATTTCAAAACCAAGTGCTCTAGTGTCTCACTCATTATAGCAGGCAGTACATGATGTGTGTGTCCTAAAATTTAGTCCTATACGTCCTCGTCCTCAAAACTCCCGTTCTTGCCTCAAACAGTCGAGAACTTCCCAGTAAATTGTCAAACACATGTTCCTTTCTTATTTCCTGGTTTTGTGACTTGTACATTGTTAGAGACGATTTTGCTTGCGTTCTTACCTCCCACATTTTTCTTTCTGCTTCTTTCACTCCTTTCTACTGAAGTAGTCTGCTCAGCCCCATCCCTGGTGTGTTGGTATTTAAATGTAAGCTTTCGGGTTCAGGATTGTCCATTTTGTATTTAAACTTTTCATGTATAAATACTTGAACACCTTCCGTGCCCACCGCGCATCATCCATTTCGGTCAACCTTTGTTCAAGTTTCAAGTTACTAATTGCCTACCAGCTCTCAAAAGATAACCAGCCCATGTCCCCCTGTACACCTTCATTTGTTGTTTTCTCATGTGATCCCAGTGACAATCTGCCTGCGCTTTTTCGTCGAATTTCTAATCCTGATAAACCTCTGATTTTATGCACAGTACCCTATTGCCAAAAGACAGTCCTGGTACCATCACTCCTCTCTTTATACCTCAGTGCACTTCATATGTATTATAATTTCATAGTGCCTTGAGCTTCATAATAGATTAATTTATTTTCCCTTTCAAATTATATTCTCGTGTTCTTCTAGATATTTCCTTCCCTCATTTAACCAGACTCCTAGATATTTGTATTTTCCTACATGGTTTATTACAATGTCTTGTATCCTCAGGGGTTCCCTCTTTTTGTCGTTAAACACCATTACTCCACAATTGTCGCTACTAAAGCTCATGCTCAAGGTGTTCCCTTCCTCTCCACATATTCCAGCTAGATTTTGTAATGTGCCCTGGTTATCTGCCATAAGTACTATGTCGTCCGCATACATCAGTCCTGGTATTACCTGTACTGCGTTTCTCCCTCCATCCATATCACTCACGTCGAAACCTAAGTTTCACTGCTCTAATTTCTTTTCCATTTCACTGAGATATCACGTGAAGAGTAGAAGTGACAGTGGACAGCCCTGCCTGAGCCCTCCTTTTATTGCTGCGGGTTGTGCAGTTTCTGCTTCCCATGTTATAACTACCTTATTATTTGTGTACACCTGCTGAAGAAACCTAACCAAATTTTCATTAAGCTCTACTCCTTCAGCTGACCCCCAAGTTTCTCCTGGCTCACATGATGTCCAAATAAGCTAACCATAAAGGAGTTTGGTTCTTCATTGCTATTTCTTGTGTGATGACGAATAAGTTGTCTTCCAGTCATCTCTCTCTTCGAAATCCGTTTTGGAGCTCGCCCAGTAATTGCATATCTTCTGCCCTCTCCTCCGTTCACCCGCATTACTATCTGCATAGCTATTCTCTATAAAACTGAAGTTACCGTTATTGGGAGATATGACTTGACGTTGTATTTGTTTTGGTTTTTTTCTGCCTTTATATATTAGTCTCATTTTACTTAGTTTACCAATCACTGGGTGCCTCTCCGCCCAATATCATTTGATTAATCAAATGACGTAACTTTAATTTGTTTGTTTTTCCTAGTGGTTTCGTTATTTCTAAGCCTTTGGCACCTTAGAAGAACTGCGCAACTCTCACGTTATAAACGGCCCTTGCACACATCAGTGCACAACACGGGACCCGAGGTGCTTCATTGAAAACTGTACTGCGATTATATTTCAATATGGGGAACACGCTGCTGTCAGTACTAATTTAAATAGCATGCACAGCATCATACCCTATTGGAAAAACCAGCTTAAACTGGTCCCAGCTTCAAGCTGGGTTATTGCCCCAGCATGCCCAGCTTGGCCTGCTGGTCATGCTGGTTGATCTGGTCATACTGTTCATGGTGGTTGATCTGGTTATACTGGTCATGATGGTTGATCTGGTTCCAGCTTCAAGTTGGGTTATTGCTCCAGCATGCCCAGTTTGGCAAGCTGGTCATGGTGGTTGATCTCGTCCCAGCTTCAAATTGGGTTATTTCCCTATCATGTCCAGCTTGGCATGCTGGTCATGATGGTTGATCTGGTCATACTGGTCATGGTGGTTGATCTGGTTATACTGGTCATGTGGTTGATCTGGTTCCAGCTTCAAGCTGGGTTATTGCCCCAGCATGTGGCAAGCTGGTCATGATGGTTGATTTCGTCCCAGCTTCAAATTGGGTTATTGCCCCAGCATGCCCAGTTTGGCATGCTGGTCATGCTGGTTGACTTCCCAACCAGTTTAACCTGTTTAAATAATACACAGGATAAACAGGCCAAGCTCTTCAGAAATGCCAACTCGGCATCCAACTTATTTTCGTACTCGCGGCCGGCTCACATGAGCTCAGATGCTACATATCCTCGGCGCTGACACAGTACTAACCGACGCACAGACAGTGGTTCTGGGTGCAAAGCAAAGAATGTTAATAAAAACAGATTGCTTATCTCTCAACACGACAAATACTAGACACACGCCAAAAACAGGCAATAGCAAAAGAAAATACTACACGGATGAGAGAAGCGAACCTGGGTCCCGCCAGTGATGGGGGCGAAGCGGCCTCTTGCGTGGTCGGCAGAGGCGAGGAAATCCCTGTGGCTTGGATGGCATTGGCGATGCTCCTCGGCACCACCGCCATTCACGAGCACACACAAGTTCGAAGACACGAAGCGACGCCTCAGTCGGGACGTCCGACCTCTTCCCGCACTGAACGGACTGCCGCTCGCTGTGTCCTCAAAACCCGCTTCGCTTGCACCGTCGTTCAAGTAGGCTCCAAACAACACGCACACAGCCGTCACTTCGAAAATTTGCCCAAGCTAGCCAAACGCGTCTCAAATTCTCCGTTCCTACCACTCTCTCTCTCTCTCTCTTCTCTCGCACACAAAGGTAGCTTGCAGTGCGCCTGACGCGCCCGGTCGTCTACCAAAAGCGAGAGGACAAAGAACAGGACGTGGCCTCGTTTCAGCCTAAGCCGACCTTGGCGCGCGCGCTCCCAGCAATGCCAGTTCCAGCATCTGTAGCCGACCTTGGCGTGCGTGCTCCCAGCAAGACCAGCTTGACCACCACGATTATGAGTCGACCAGCTTGTCTCCCACCTTGACCACATTGACTCCATGGAAAACCAGTTTTACCAGTTAGGACCAGACTGGCTCCCAGCTACACCAGATTGAATCTAAAACCAGATTCTAGTCAGCCCATGCTGGTTTTTACTTAAACCACACTGACCAGCTTAAATTCTGCCTTGCCCAGCTTAAACCAGCTTGATTTCCAGTTAAACCAGTTGGACTACCACATTGACCAGTTTGCCCAGCTTAGTTACCAGCTTGCCCAGTTTGATTTTCATGTTGGTTTTTCCAATAGGGTAGGGAATGTAGACTGTCGTTCAACAAACAGAACGTATACCCCCAGGCAAAAAGTTGAAACTCCACAACGAATGTGACCTCCTCTTGTTTCAGGGCTCTACCTCAACTCGTGAGAGTTGCAGAACCTGAAGCATTGTTTTCATCGAGAAGCACATGAACTAGTCATTGAATAGACCTAGCGTTTAACGGCTGGCATAGTTTCTAAAACGAGTTAAAAATTAAGGAGAGACCCTTTAAGGGCGGAGTTATTAACTTTTTTTCTGACTGTACCTATCATTGAATACATGTGGGGATTATCATTTTTTATATGAATTTCTTCCTGCTTTTTGAATTTGTCGTTACATCTGTAGGGGTGCTGATGGCTCTTGAAGTTGCCTCAAATATCTTTTTCTTTCGTCTATTTGTGAAGTTAAAAATAAACAATAGTGATTTAACAAAAAAAGACCACTTGTGGAGAGAAATAGCATGCGCGATGCGTGCCTGTCCTGCAGACGTAGGTCCTTGCACCCCCCTGGCAGTCGCCTGACTGCAGATCTGACTACGGTTGAGGAAGACCCCACCGGAGAACAAGAGTCCATTTCTCCCGGCCAACCTCACCCACCAGCACAGAACGGGGACAAGTTGCTACTGCCCGATGTCCTGGGTGAGTGGAGACCGGGATCATTTAACATTCCCGAACTAATCACGAACTTCTCCACTCCCTGTTGCTCGGGGCAGTGCTTAACGAGTTTTGCACTGCGTGTACTTTCTCGCTTGAGTTCACTCGCTCCTCTAGCGTCGCAGGGAATATTATTTCTAAGGTCTAGAAGGACGCCAACGGTGCGAGCGCGTTGTGAGTATGACTTCTCATGTTCGACAGAAACTAGAAGTGTGCCGTATAAAGTCGCCTGTCCCTGTACTTCGTGTTTTTTTTTTTTTTTCAGATTGTTTTGAAATGTAGTGTTGAAATCAAAAAATATTAAAAATAAACAGCTTGATTATTGGCTTGCTGAGCTGGCTTCAATGCGAACACTTTGCAACGAACGTTCTATAATTTTTTGTTATTCCCTGTCACATTCTTGTCCAGTGGCATAAGATACTGGCAGGTATTTTGAGTGAAAAGCTTTTACAGTCATAGTTCTGTGTTCAAGATAATGAGCACAAAATTTGTTTTATATTTAATTCCCAGTCACATTCTTGTCTAATGGCATGAGATACTGGTAGGTATTTTCAGTGAAAAGCTTTACCAGTCATAGTTCTGTGTTCAAGAAGATTAGCACAGATTTAGAATTTGCTTTATTTTTAATTACCAAAATGTAATCTTTTTCTTGTTCGCTAAACTTGTTTCGGGTGGGACGGCGCCAAACTAATTACGATTATGAGCACGGAAACTGGCACTAAGAAAAATGACGAATTCCAGGCTATTGCTTAGAAATCCTAGACTTCCTCCGACTTTGTTGCATCAGGAAAAAACAGACATACAAATTGTCTCAAGCATAATCTGCGAAAACTAAAAATCCTACAACTTTAAGCAATTTGCATTCAACACCACGACGGAACTTGTATCCTGGTCCGATTTTTATGGTTCGTATACACTGTGTTTAATGTTAATTCTAACAGATTTAAAAAAAAAAGAGGTGAGGTTTAGACGGGTGCCGTCTTCCCCGTGTATTTATAAGGCTCGGTGGACATTAGATGACGGATAATTGTCACGTTTACTAATTAACGAAAATTTGTTCGTTAACTTTTCAATTATTTGTATGAGAAGTCATATTGAAATTGCGGTATTAACAGAAATTACTATTATAAGCCACATCAATTTAAACAATTTTTGAAAATGTAATGTTTTTTAGGCATTATTCGATCCATTTTCGCATTTTTTACCCTATTTAAAAATTGCGAGCAAGAAGAGCGCATCAAGCCCTGCCCGTAATGACGCTCGGAAGCGTGACGTAGTTGCTTAGGTCACGTGGTCACTGGTGTTGTCGGCGCCCACAAGTACACACTGGCAAGGTAGTGACGATGTCATTGAAACAACGACGTCGCTTTTCCAAGCGTCATCACGGGCAGGGCTTGCGACAGCCTTTTTGAGAGTAATCTTTAAATCGGATGAAATAACGAACAAATAGATCGATGAATATCTAAAAAAAAAACACTACCTTTTCACAAATTCTTTAAATTGGTCTGGCCCCTGTTATGGAGTCGCCGACGCGCCGACGCTAGCGAGCTCCAAAGTCCAAAGCAACCGAGCGAGAACAACCGTTCGCACGCAGCTCGAGATCTAAACATACGTTCCCCCGCTTCGCGCGTAACCTGAGCGCCCCGTACCAGAGGCGCCTTTCTTTTATTTCGTTTTATATCTAATAAACGAGACGTCAGTCTCCAGCCTGACTCCGGCACGAAAGGTTGTCTGTGTGTTCTCTTCGCTAAAAAACGTAAAACGAAACATGGTGTCAGAAGTGGGATCGCTCCGCGAGTCTACTAATAATTAGTAAAGCGCAGGATCGACTACAAACGAAGGAACAATGAACAAGCCCTCAACTTCTGCCGACAACGGTGCTACCGAACAAACGGTAACGGCAACTTTTCGCATCTCGCCACCCGAAGCCTTCAGTTTTACAACACCTAACGAATGGCCGGCGTGGAAGAAGAGATTCAAGCGTGTCCACAGTGCATCAGGACTGGCATCTCAACCATCATCACACCAAGTCGACGCTCTCATTTACATCATGGGACCACAAGCGGAAGACGTCTTACAGACCTTCAAGCTGTCCGACACCGAGGCTCAAGACTTCGACAAGGTGATAGAGAACTTCGAACGTTACTTCATTCCTCGTTGAAACGTGGTGTATGAGAGAGCCATGTTCAACACAAGATCGCAACTAGAGACGGAAACTGTCGAGGAGTACGTCACTGCTCTCCATGGATTAGCCACTACGTGCAACTATGGACCACTGAAGGAAGAATTGATCCGCGACAGGCTGATTGTTGGTCTTCGGGACAGCAGGACTTCGGAAAAACTTCAACTGGATCCTGATCTGGACCTACAGAAGGCCATCGCTGCTGCGCGACAATCGGAAGTGATTAAGAAGCAACAAGTGTAACTCCGACCGACAAAAGAAAAGGATACCAACGTTGACCGTATAGCAGCCAAAAATGGGACAGCGTCAGGACCTGCTCAGCGAGGAACTGAACGTTCAAACGTTCGAACTCCTACTAAGAAGACCGCGACACCCAAACCAAAAGGCAAACCTTGCCGTTGGTGTGGTCGAGAAGCTCACCCGAGGAGCGTGTGTCCGGCGAAGAACGCAGGCTGCAACAGGTGTAAGAAAAAGGGACATTTTGCAACTGTCTGCAAATCTTCAACTACCGTGAACTCCCTCGTACACGAACAAGGATTCGTAGGAGCTGTAGCTTCTCCTCAAACATCAAAATGGGACATCGAAATACTCATCGACAAAACTCCTGTTGTTTTCCGAATAGACACTGGAGCAGATGAAACGGTGTTACCAGCTGCCATCTTTCAAAAGGTCTTCGCAAAGTGCCACAAGCTCTCCGAGCCCCAACGCCGACTTCATGGTCCAGACGGACGACCCCTTAAAGTCATGGGATCAGCTTGGATGAAGCTCAACTGCCGTGGGCAACAAGCACTGGAAGAAGTTTACATCGTGAAAGGACTTCGCAAGCCTCTCTTGGGTAAGCCAGCTATCGAAAAGTTTCGGCTTGGCCCTCAAATCTGCATGACTGCGAACAAAGCTTGCGAACCGAAGAAAGAGTTCTCTCACCTTTTTCAAGGACTGGGATCTCTCGAAGGTGCTCACGTTCTCAAGCTGAAACCTAACGCGACGCCATTTGCTATCGCATCACCGAGAAGAGTACCGCTTTCGCTGTATCGTGAAACGCAGAAAGAGCTAGAAAGTAGTGCAGTCGCAAGGTGTCATCTCTCCAGTAGAAGAACCTACTGAATGGTGCGCGCCGATGGTCATCGTCCCCAAACCGTCTGGCAAAATTCGCATTTGTGTTGATCTCACACAACTGAACAAACACATTCAACGCGAATATCACCCCATCCCATCAGTGGAGCATACGCTGGGAAGGCTAGCGGGAGCCAAGATCTTCTCAAAGCTGGACGCGAATTCCGGGTTCTGGCAGATCCCTTTAGACATGAAGTCACGACTCCTGACGACATTCATCACTCCGTTTGGAAGATTTTGTTTTAATCGCCTACCATTCGGAATCACGTCAGCTCCGGAACACTTCCAGAGACGTATTACACAACTTCTCCAAGGAACGGAAGGAGTACTTTGCCACATGGACGATATCTTGATATGGGCGTCATCGTCCGAGCAGCATGAGCAACGTCTGCGAGAAGTCCTCAGGCGACTCTCATCAGCAGGACTCACTCTCAACGAGGATAAATGCGTCTTTCGAGTGACAAGTATCAAGTTCTTAGGTCATCAAGTAGACAGCGATGGTGTCCGTCCAGACGAGACAATCGTCAACGCAGTGAAACAGATGCCCATACCGACTTCAAAGAAAGAAGTCAAGCGCATCATGGGTATGGCGACATACCTAGGACGATTCGTGCCACACCTGTCTGACCTACTGCATCCACTATCGTCACTGCTCAGTTCCAAAGTGGACTTCGTGTGGGAACATCCTCAGCAGGAAGCCTTCACAAAGTGGAAGGAAATCCTCTCAACCTGCCCCGTTCTCGGAATTTACGACGCCAACAAACGATCGATTGTATCGGCAGATGCGTCATCCTACGGCCTGGGAGCAGTGCTGCGTCAAGAGCAGGAGGATGGATCATATCGCGCCATCGCCTATGCGTCCAGGACACTCACGGAAACAGAGAAGAGCTACGCCCAAATCGAAAAAGAAGGTTTGGCACTCACGTGGGCATGCGAAAAATTCCGAGATTACATCGTGGGAACGCACTTTGTACTGGAAACCGACCACAAGCCTCTCATTTCTCTGTTTGGATCAAAGTCATTGGACGACCTAACCCCACGTCTTCAGAGACTACGAATGCGTCTAATGCGCTACTCATTTGAAGTTGTCCACGTTCCGGGCAAGGAACTTCAAGCAGCTGACTCGTTGTCAAGAAGCCCATTTCCACAGCGGCAAGACAAAGAGATGCAAGAAGAAATCGATTGCTTCATTCGACACAGAGACGTCACTACCCGCAACGCAAACGAGTCTCCAATGAATAACGGCAGAACAGAAAAAAGACCATGTTTGCCAAAGACTCGCCAGCTACAGCCATAAAGGTTGGCCAAATCGTCGAGATCTCGGAACAAACCTCCTCAAAGAGTACTACGAGTACCGCCATCACATTGCCGTGCAAAACAGTCTTCTCATGAATGGTTCTAGAATAGTGGTACCAGAATCCTGCCGTCCACATATCCTGCAACAACTTCATGAAGGACACATGGGCATAGGAAAATGCAAAGCACGGGCAAATGTATCGGTGTGGTGGCCAAGGATAAACGATCATATCGAGCGCCTGGTCAAGAACTGCGAAAAGTGCATTAAAACTGGCCAGAACCGAAAGCTTCCCCTCATCCCGTCAGAGTTTCCTAGTCGACCGTGGGAGAGAGTGGCGATGGACCTCTTCTTCATTCACGGAAAATGGTGGCTGGTCGTCGTCGACTACTACTCTCGCTACCCCGAAATCGCCCGACTAGAAAGCCTCACGGCAGCGTGCGTAATAATGTACTGCAAATCGATATTTGCGAGACATGGCATCCCAGAAGTAGTGGTGTCTGATAATGGTCCTCAGTTTGCGGGAACCACAGGTTCAGCATTCACAAAGTTTTCACAGACCTACGGATTTAAGCACATCACATCAAGCCCTCGCTACGCGCAGAGCAATGGCATGGCGGAGGCTGCGGTGAAGATCATAAAGAGATCACTCAGCAAAACGGAAGATCCGTACGAGACACTCATGATCTACCGTTCAACGCCTCTGCCCAACGGATACAGTCCGACAGAACTTCTCATGGGGAGAAGGATGCGTACAACCGTACCGATCGCCACTCAGCTCCTGGAACCAAAACTACCCGACCAAAAAGAACTGCGTCACTATAAGCAAGAAAACAGGAACCGACAAAAGCAATACTTCGACCGGCGACACGGAGTGCGTCCAAGGTATATGTACAGATGGTAGCGAAACTTGGGCCAAAACACGGTACAAAACAAATTGCCAGCGACATCAACCTAGAGGGTCACGTGGTTGCGGTGCGTTTGAAGCGCGACTAGGAGACGTTATGACAAACTATATACGAATAAAATATATTAAATTAAATTATAGTAAGTTGTAATTTTAATTTTTTTATATTACTGTTAGTTATCTGAAATAAGTTTTATTGCCCTCGAAAAAAGCAGAAATAGGTTATTTACTAATAATTTAGTAACTTGTTCTTAGCGCCCTCTGAACTCCACAAGCAACAAGGCTGGCTTGTAATAGCGATAATTTGAAGAGACCTCGTGCTGCGCGAAAAAGCCGGCTTTTGACGTCCGTCTGCTTGTTGCTTCTCAGGACTCCACGTTATGTTTTAATTGTTCTACCGGTACTTTACACAGTTTGAAAAGTTTTGTTCGCTAAGCGTGATTACCCCAGTTACGTGCGCGGGAGCGTAACGTCAGAGTGATATAGGATCAGTCACCTTTGTGCGGTTGGACGCTGCTACGTCCGACGGGCTCAACGTCCTTTACAACAATGAGCTCCGCACGTTATGCAACGAGACGTTGCTCCGTAGAAGGACGCCGAAGTGACGACCGCGCGGCTGGAGTCTCGCTGCATCGGTTTCCTATCGACACTCGAAGGTGAGAATCTGTTACTGTCAGTGAGATGCCTGCTGTCTTGTGTTAAGTGATGCCATGCCCCCCTTGTAAAGTATTTTCCTATCTGTTGTTAGTTTTCATAAATCTATCACGGTTGGCTGGATGCGCACAGTTACAAATAACAAAACTACACTCGGCCCACTACTGCACTGCACTGCCTGGAGGCTTGGCGTGTTTTTACTAGAACTGTTTAGCTTTCAATTCGCTCTTCCCTTGCACCGTTGTTTGCGCTTATTATGAAATCGCCCAGGATACTCGAATTTACCTGTGCTGGTTTGGCCTACAGGAGTGTGGGGTCATAATCATCGACGCTCTAACCAATATGTCAGTATGTTATGAAACTTTTTGCTGTTCTTGGTTTTAAAAACCTTGTACAACTTGACAGGGAATGCAAGTTCTTATTGGCTACCATTTACATATTTATAAACATTCTTGGAGTTTAGTGATCTGGGTTATTTGTCACCTTGCAGCATCAAGCAAGGGCCGCCGCATTGACAAGAGAAAAATGGACACACTGAAAGCCAAGGTACGACAGATCCAACAACGAAACAAGAGGCTGCAAAGAAGACTGCAACGGCAGCGTCAGATGAGGACTGTTGCTGAAGTAGTTGAGAGTATCCGCGTTCATCTGTCTCCAGCCGTCGCTGCACTCGTTGAGGCCCAGCTTAGGATGAGGGATGTAAGCGTGTTCGGTTGAGGATGGTGCAGCCTGAACAAGGCTTTGGCTTTGGGCCTCTTTTTTATGGCCCAAAAGGCTGTAAGTATTTTATGCTACTGCTTAGGTTTTCACCAGTCCGATCACTGCAGCTGTGGCTTCAGTGTGTTCCACTGAAAGTTGGATTTTACCCCGACATTTTCGAGCGGGTAAAGAGGCGAGCAACTTCCTTTTCACGAGCCGATCGGGCCGGCGGCATAGTCTTTGATGAGATGCACATTAAAAAAGAGGTCTCAGACAACCCCTCATCTGACAGGTTCGAAGGGCTTGAATAGCATATTAATGGTGCGCAAGATGCAAGCCTGTCAAACACGGCTGTCGTGTTTCTGGCAAAAAGAATTCGAACACCATGGAAGCAGCCACTTCGCTACTTTCTTGCTCATAAGGGCACGACTACCATTGTCCTACAGGATCTTCTTTACCGGTGCTACAACGTCCTTGTGGATGTTGGCCTGGAGCCAGTAGTTGTGGTATGGGGTCAGGGGAGCCAGAACGTCTCTCTTTTTTTCACGCCTCGTAATTTCCGAGAAGCCTTACATATATGTCAATGGCAAACCTCTCTTTTTCCTTTTCGATGCTCTGCACCTGCTGAAGTGCCTCAGAAACATGTTATTTAAGTATTACTTCAATGTTTGCGATCACGTAGTGAAAACCTCGTACATAAAGGAAGCTCATGAAAAGGACCGGACATTTGAGATCCATTCTATGCCCAAGCTGAACGAGAAGCACTTTAATTTGACGTTTTGCTAAAAGATGTCGGTGAAACCAGCGGCCCAAGTGTTTAGCAACCACTGTGCTGCTGCAATGTATGCCTTTCTAACGTTCCTGCAATTGCCAGCTGCTGCTATTCACACAGCGAGATTCATTGAAAAAATCGGCCGTCTCTTTGACAACCTAAATAGCTCGCACAATGTTTCCAAGACGCCCTTTGCCTCTGCACTGCATAATGGCTCTGTCCATGAGGAGTTTTTCAAAAAAAGCATTGAAGTTTTTGAAAACCTGCAAACACTCGGATGTAGAAGGCAGCCAAACTGCATTCGTGGCTTCTGCTTGACAATGAGGTCTCTGAGGATGCTCTGCGATCACCTCACAGTTAAGTATGGTTTTACCTAGCTTTTAACCCGCCACTTGAACTACTGTAAGTGCTACTGTATTTGGGTGTGAAAGGCGCTGCTGACTAGGACTTTGGAAACCTGTCAGTTCCCTTCCCTTCTTCCACATCATTCGTTGAGGCTTGTGAGCGTGTTTTTCGAGGCGAGCATCAACAACCTCATTTCAAAGGAGGGCATAGGGCGTACTCTTTGTGTACTTTTTTATCAGGGGGTCCAAACGTATCTTGCTGTGTGGAACCACGATGTGTATGACAATTTGTTTTCACTGTTTACTAAAGTCAAACTACACTGGTTTGCACGAAAAAAAAAAAACACACTGAACTCGTTGATGCATCAGTAAAGTGTAAAGCTAGGCAACAAGTGCAAAGGCTAAGCACGTGAGACCACACAGAGTACATTTTCAAAGCAGTATATTTGCTTTTCTAGTTTTTCGTATGGTGTAAAATACTTTATTTTCATGGGCTCAATATTTCATATTGTGTCTCTTTTGAGAAATTCTGGCGGGCGCAGACTTTCGCGATCAAGAGCGATATTTAATGTTTTCATATCCATGGATGACTTTTTTTTCCGATTTTTATCAAATTGTGAAATTCTCGAAAAATAGGGTATCGCAAAAATTAAGGTGCTTACAGTGTTTCGGGTTACAGACTGCTCATGTGGTTTTGTCACTGATTCAAACCTCTAGTTTTAAGGTCCAAAAAACACTGGCCTATGCCGTGCAGCGTACTGGAGGGCTCCAAAATAATTTATGCGTGCACGGAAGGCTCCAGAGTACGCAGCATCATCTTACGCAAGTTAAAAAGTTTTCTGGATGATCGTACCTTGTCCAAGAACGGCAAAAAACAGCTGTTATTTTTTCTGATTTTTTTTAAGTGTTGAACACAGCTTTCCTCGCAGCAGTTTAAAATATGGGATATTGATGGCTGTCTATAAACGGACAATGCCCACACAACAGGAAGCCAATTGTACAGTGTGTTATGTGTTATCCTGTCATAATGTGATTTATGTATTCATCTATTAGTTTTCTTCTATCTTAAAACTAGATACTGATTGTATGCTTCTGATGAGTCCTGGTTGAGTGGTTGTAAGCAGTTGTATGTGAATAAAAAGTTAGTGCAACATTGAACTTGCATTAGAATTACTGTTGTGTGACTTTAACGCTAACTCACTCGAGCAGCGGTATTGTTATATACTTTTTTGTGAGGTCAGTCACCCTTAAGCCGCTCCCATATTTCTGAAAAAGCTGAAGGAAAAAGCAAAACGCGGTTCTTTCAAAGTAGTTCTGTGGGATGAAAAGAAAAGATTCTCGAAGCGATCTGCCTAAAAAAGGCGGCTGCGTAAAAGAAAACGATTTTCGCGCAGAATTAAGGGTCCAAACGAGATGGTGTAGATTGAACAAAACGAAAGAACAAACAAACAAAAAATAAAAAAACGCGACTTTAGGCAAAAAGAACGACGCGCTAAAAGGTTTCAAACGTAGATTGGCACAGCTTTGAGACTTTTTAGTGTGACTAAAAAGCTTTGTTTGAGACTTTTTAGAAACCGTGATTGCAGGCAAAAACGACGATCGTCCTTTTTTCCTGCAGTCCCAGTTTCTAAAAAGTCTCAAACAAAGCTTTTTAGTCACACTAAACGATCGTCCCTTTTGCCTGCAGTCCCGGTTTCTTGTACTATTTAATTTTCGCGCCGAAAAGCACACCAAAGTGACGTCACGTTTTTTTTTTTTTCGGAAGTGACGTCATTTCCTGTTTATTTTTTGTTCCGCCGGAAATGCTATCACGACACATAGATGGCGCTAGCAAAGCCACATGAGCCGCCATTTTTTCGACACGTGGGCTTCTATGGAAGCTTCGCTACCATATGTATACATATACCTTGGTGCGTCAACTAGATCCACTCGGCTCTGGAGAGCGAGTTTGGGTCATTGACCTAAAGCGAACCGGAGTTGTTCAGAACAAGGCCCATACACCACGATCTTACTGGATAACGTCCGAGGGTCAAGAGATCCGAAGAAATCGCACGCATTTAATTCCTTTCCCCGATCAACAAGATAAACAATGCATCGGAGAGTTCCCCGAAACAACCACGAGGCCCGAGGAAACGTGCGCCGACACCTCTCACAAACATTCTCGGCACGGCCGATGTATAAAAGAGCCAGACCGTTTCGGCACTACTTCGAAGCTCCCTTAGAAAGAGGGATGTTATGGAGTCGCCGACGCGCCGACGCTAGCGAGCTCCAAAGTCCAAAGCAACCGAGCGAGAACAACCGTTCGCACGCAGCTCGAGATCTAAACATATGTTACCCCGCTTCGCGCGTAACCTGAGCGCCCCGTACCAGAGGCGCCTTTCTTTTATTTCGTGTTATATCTAATAAACGAGACGTCAGTCTCCAGCCTGACTCCGGCACGAAAGGTTGTCTGTGTGTTCTCTTCGCTAAAGAACGTAAAACGAAACAGCCCCTATTAGTAATTGACTTCAATACTGCAATTCTAGCATGACACCTAAAACCAGTAATTAAAACGTTAAGAGGTAATTGAGAAGTTAATCAGTCAGCTTACCGTGACTATTATTGCGCCATCTGATGTCCGTCGAGCCTGAGAAATGCATGGTGAAGACAACTCGTTTAACTCTCAACCTCTTCTTAAAAAAAAAAAAAAATTGTCTGAATTAAAAAAAAATATATTTTAATTCAGGGACGCTGCTTTAGCTGAAAACAGCCGTAATTCCGATTTCAAAAACATTCACCGGAGTTATTACAAATTATTACTTCAGCTACGCGAGTCAAAGAGGTGCGTGAATATTCTCCGACAGGAGTTATACTTCCTCGATTGTTTACAATAGGAAGTATTCACTGGCAACCATAACTGTGTGCGCGACTGCTGAGCGTGTGCATGGTGCCGATGGCAAGCTTCCAAAGTTATCTTTCAACGTGCATTCCCCACCATCATTATTGCCGGTCTTGGCAGCCTATGACCTTGACGTCGCTCTGAGCATGCGCACTAAAACGCGCCCTCAAATATGGCGCCCAGTGAATACCCCCTGTAGTCTTTGGACTCGTCTGGAGTTAGAAATTTCGCCCCTACACTTTACGTTAGGCTACGATTTTGCCTAAAGTTTGCCATTGATACAGGTCTACTCGTCCACGTCTGGGTGGTGAAAGCGTTTCATGTTCACCTTCCTTTGTTTCATCAAAATGTCACAGCCTAACCAGTTAAAAAATTATCGCTATTAAAACATTAATCGATTGGTTAATCGCTGAATTGCCCAGCCCTATACTTTATTGGTGTGTACCCACCATATTATAAGAAAACACAGCTTGATTTTGTTAGTTGGTTAAAAGAGCTCTACTAGCTTTCTCTTTCAAATTCCGATTTACTTTCTTTTGCGTTCTGATTTGCTTTAACCTAACCGACGAACAAAGTGGAAGGTAAAAAACCCAAAGTCTCCGATTGCTCAGAAGAGCACTGGTTTCTGCTCGTTTTCAGCCCGATAATATTCGTTCTTCTCTGATGATTATTTTATTTAAATATTAACAAATGCACATCAACTGGAATCAAGTAATATAAATTGAGCATAGAAATATTTGTTTAAATAAGTTTCATTTAAATCGGGGGTTTCCAAACGTTTCAGCCATGGGGCTGCATAGGGAATGTCGCATTCTGCAGGACCGGAAAACAAAAGAGTAAATATAAAGAAATACTAAATATATAAACATGAATGGGTACCTAAACACAAGCGTATACTACAGTAATATATTTAAACGTTTAAGGTGGATACTTTATTTTGAAAATCAACATGTTGCTAATTATAACATTACAAAGTAATTGTGGCCCAGAAAACTCGCCAGACATAAATCGAAGTGCATAAGAACTTTGGCGTATGTATTCAAAATGGCGAATGCAATGAAAGTGCCTAAGTGCTCATGAGAACGGTTGACCCGATGATGAAAATATTCAATTATTATGACGCAAGGCTCTCCCATACAAAAATGGTCTATGGTCGTCTATGGAAAATTATATGGCAGGCTATCACCCCCTATGGTCCTCTATGGTCGGCCATAGAAATTCATAAAGACAGCTACAGCCAGCTATAGAAAAATCTTTGGCCCTGTGTCTAAAGACAGGGAACCAATAAATTTTCTTTACCCGCCTATAAAAAATTCTATGGCCCCAAGTCTAAAGACTGGGAACCAATAAATTGTCTTCAACCGTCTATAGAAAATTTTATGTCCCCGAGCCTAAACACTGGGAACCAATAAAATTTCTTTAGATGCCAATAGAAAATTATATGGCCCCATGTCTAAAGACAGCGAACCAATAAATTTTATTTACCCGTTTATAGAAAATTCTTTGGCCCCGAGTTTAAAGACTGGAAACCAATAAATTGTCTTTATGCGTCTATAGAAAAATTTATGGCCCCAAGTCTAAAGACTAAAAATTAATAAATTTTCTTTCCACGCCTATAGAAAATAACTACCGGCGCTTACTTTTTAATAAAAACACTCCACGTTAGAAAATTAAATCAATACTGAATTTCTGTAATGCCGGTGACAAACCATGACCCAAGATATGTTCTCTGCTGTTGCAATGAGTCGTGAAAAACAGTAATATTGTCTGTTTGAAAAATCCATTGAAATACTTGTGCAACAATTAAAATGAATTATTACCCCCAAAAGTGAAAATAAATTACACTCGCGCCGAACACTGCAATCAAGCAATAGCTTGATTGCAATCTTCAGCACCAGTGTACTGCATGTCATCACTGCATTGTCAAAGTGATTCATCACACTCATTAAAAAGATAATTAATAAATTTTAGTTAATTAGCCTAATGATCTACATTTGCTGTAGATCATTAGGCTCCCCGCGCGTCACTGCAAAGGCCGTGACTTTCTGCGGGCCGGCCAGAAAGCCTAGGCGGGCCGGATCGGGCGCGCGGGTTGCGGTATGGAGACTCCTGATTTAAATCATCATAGTAAAACTGGTCGAACTATAATCACTATTTTAGTCACGGTTTAAATCACAATATAAATTATCTTCATCTTTATTCTCACCCTGGGTATAGCGCTACATTCGACCGGAGATTTAGCGTTCGGCGATGCCCAGTTTAATTTTGCGGCGAGAAGAACACTGTTAGGATTTCTCTCGAACCAGTTGTACACGTTCAGTCCGGTGAAGGCTAATTATTGTAACGTAAACATCCTGTCTAAGCGCCGCCTGTTTCATTCTGGCACGACTGTAGGGTTCCCTAAACCTACAATTTGGTAATGCAGCGCGCAATAAAGAATGACAGAGAAAAACAGTAGGCAAAAGGGCTGCTTCCGCTCTCCTTGTTTGCGCGCTGCATTACCAATTTGTAAGAATGTACCAACTTGCCTGTACCACTACTTGACTCTCGTACGGGTGGGATTGAAAGAGGACAATAAAAATGGTCGTCATCAGAGTGACGCCCGTTTTACGGCCACTGCCTTCAAAACGAACTTTTTGAAAAACCGGCGAACGCATGCCGATGGGTACTCGCAGATTCTAGATCAGGAACAGATTCGCCGATTCTTTAAGTTCTGAAGGCTTTTTAAAAGAGTTACACACATTAACATTGTTGGGTCGTACGTATTACAGCAACTCCGAGCAACGACGGCTGCCAGTCGTTCCTGCACGCTCCGAGTCCAGGGCGGTCCGGCGAGCACGCTCCGCTGGAAGAGGCTCCTGGCCAGCAGGACATGCGCCTGAGCACGTCGCCGTGCACCGAGGGATCGGGCTTCCTGCTTTACGAGCGTCTGGGTGAGGACGTCTCTGTACAGGTTCCCCTACCCGTTATACTATCTTACGAGTTGCACGTACATCAACCCACCTAGAAGACGAGGCCTGCACCTTTGCCCCCAAAAGTCATGACGAGTGGATACAAGCAGCGCCGCCTAACCCGCGTCAACGTCGCCGACAGCGCGTCTTTCAGCGTCTTCCAACGGGCGCGACGGTAGCACATGGCGACGCCAAGATGCACGCGTCTGCCGCTTTGCGAGGCGTGCTCTCGCCCAGCCCCAAACGTGTTCGCCGCTTGGGGCGGTTTGGGGAACTGCTAACGGTGACGTAATGTCTTGTCTTTTAGGTGGTGATGCACCAACAGATGGACCCACTCGAATCAGCAATACTCGCGAACTTTTCAGAGCATAACCCCCAAGCTAAAGAAAACATCCTCAGCATAATCCTTCTTATTTTCGTTATCGATGTCGCGTTTGTTTTACCGTACCTTTAAAAGATTAATTCTTGTTCACGCCTAAGATGAGTTCGGTGTGAAAGTATACCTGTCGACTTTAAGGCGCACCTGATCATTTGTTGGGTCTTCGCAGAGCCCTAACACCTAGATTCTAAATGTACCGGGTGGATCAAGGAGACGGCAGGCTCTTTAAATCGACCGCAAAATTCGGTTTCTTAACCTATCGCGCTACGACTTTGTGCAGCGCTGCCCACAGATGGTGCATTTTTTTTTTTGTAAAATTTGCAAAGAGCAAACTTACCTGAGGAAAAAGTAAAGAAAGAAAAAGGCTAAGCTCCTATGGAAACGCAGCGACGCCACCGGTCTGCAAACAATACGGCGCCGTTTCGCACGGGAGGCAAGAGAGGGCGCAAGCGGTCCCGACGCCAACTGCTGCCAACGAACGGGCAGACGACGCCGAGAGCCGGCGTATTTAGCAGACAAGGAACTGCAGTTGCTTGTTGTCAGAGCCCTTTTCTGCTTGTTGTTACCGCGCCTGTAATTGTTTCTGCGACTGTCGCCGCCTGCGGAACGCGCGCTGCTTTTGAGTCGAAAAGATTGTCTGCTAAAGACGCTGGCTCTCGACGCCGTATGCTCGTTCGTTGGCGGCGTTCGTTGCGCCATCTCTTGTGTCCCGTGCGAAACGGCGCCGTGCTCTTTGAAGACCAGTGGCGTCGCTGCGTTTCCATAGGAGCTAAGCCTTTTTTTTTTCTTTACTTTTTCCTCAGGTAAGTTTGCTCTTTGCAAATTTTACAAAAAAAATGCACCATCTGTGGGCAGCGCTGCACAAAGTCGTAGCGCGATAGGTTAAGAAACCGAATTTTGCGGTCGATTTAAAGAGCCTGCAGTCTCCTTGATCCACCCGGTATACTGCGACTGTTTTCAATAAGTTAGATGAATGTCAGTGGGGGGTCAGAGTGTGAATCAACATTTAGTTTGAACACGCAAAAAAATATTTGTTTTAGTCGTATTTGTTTTCCAAGACGGGAATGGGAGGCAGAACTACAAACTTCAGGATATGTGATAAAGGGAGAAATTATGATTTACCTATCTTGGCAGTGCAGCGTCGGTGTGAGCATGTGAACCCAAATCATCTAGCCAAATTCACTTCTTTAAAGTAAAAAAAGAATTGTGAAACAAATAATTATTAACTTTGAGTGGCTGTTAAAAACTGTAGGGTCAGTCAGGTTATGAAGAGGCATGTACCATACCGTAAAGGGCTGTCCAAACAGCGAGCTTCAAGAACGACTGAAGGGCTATTCAAACGGGACACTTCAAGAACGCGTGAAGCGACACCCACCACCATATAAAGTGCGACGTCCGCTTCCGTCATGGTTTTTTTTTTTTTTTATTGAAGGTGGAAAGGGGGGGGGGGAAGTTTCTTTACGTCAATGTCCGCTTTTATTTATTTTCATTTGAATTAAGTCTGCAATTCTAACGTTGGAGCAGACTGAGGCACATTATTTTTCATTATTTTTCTTGCCTCACCTCAGATCTGCCCTTCAGGGAGGTATAGAGCATCCTCATCACGTGGATGGACATCATACGCTCTGCTGGCTGTAAATCATTCGTTCGAGGCCTCTGCTGCTCTTTAAGTCCTGAAAACGGGAAAGGGAAGGATACGAGGTCGCAGCAAAACAGATGGACAGTCAAGGGTGGTTATCATTTAGGCCCGTTCTCGTTTCTGCCTTCTCGTTTGGACTTTCTCAGAAGAACCATTTTCAAAACGTCCTCCTTGGTTGGGTCAGCCGCATTTGATCCGTTCTCGTTACAGCCTTCGCGTTTCATTCTGCAGGAAAAACATCAAGTGGGGGCACTTCGACGTGTCGGTGTTATGGCTGGGTCACCGCATATCTCCGTAGAAGCTTCTTCAAGTCCGCCCCTCTCCCCTCCCAACTGGCCTAAATGCTAGCACTCACACACACACGCACACGTGCCTTAGTGCCGCGGTTTGGCCAATGGTTCCTGGAGTACGTTCATTCTGCTCTTGAAACATGCAGCGGAGGTCAGGACCCGGTCGTTGGGTTGTCCGGAGGTGGTAACAGGCGCTGGGCAATAAAACAACGAAATGCTCTTTAGCGTCAATGCAGGGCTTCGTATGTCTCCCTTTTCCCGGGTCGCAGTAAGGTGCAGTCGGATTGGTCCCTTCCCTTCCCCCCCCCCCCCCCCCCCGGGTCACCCCTCTGTTCACGAGCCATCGTAGTCAATCCAGGGCTGAAAACGCACCACGCGCCATTCGGTCGTAAGTGTGAACGGAAACAAACGCAAATCAGCCAAAATGCAAAAAAAAAAACAAAAAAAAACGAACGTTTTGGGTGTTTTGAGAAGGTTCAAACGAGAAGGTGCGAACGAGAGTGGGGCCAAACGAGAAAGCGCGAAATGCGAATGGGGCGATTTGAGGTTTACCAGACAGGCAATAGGCACGCTATGCGGAGGGCAAGTTCGTCTGCTTCTTGCGCAGGGGGTAGCGGTGACGTCAGAACGCCGAGCCCTGATTGGTTGATCGCGACCCCCTATCTGAGCGTCGTCTGCTCCTTTGAAACGTCGTCTGCTCGCAACGTCGTCTGCGTCTGTCTTAACTTTCCTGCGGCTTTCGGAAGTGCAGGTCTTTACGAGCGAGCTCGACTTCCCCTTTCAGAGACGGCAGACGAAATAACTCGAGCGGTACGTTGTTTTTGTCTAACAACTAGCAGACGCGCATCAAGGAGAGAAGTCAAAGGACTCACTGGCGAGGTGTCCTGAGGTGCCGAGGTTTGTTTGCTAAGAACCGAGAGTGAGTGTGGTTAGTGTCCGCAAGTTCCCTCCCAAATACTTTTTCCCTCCTTTCGTGTGCGGCGAGACTCCTCACTCTTTAACGGCGTCGGCGGGTTGGCGCGGTTGGCGCAGTTAACGTCGTTTGCTTTACGTCTGCTAGTCAAGGGGATGGCTGCTTTACCTTTCCTGCGTCTGTCGGAGGTTCACCGCCTTTTCACCGGCGGAAACGCGGCCTTCGAAAAAGATTTGTGTTTGTCCTTTGTCCCTCCTGTTCCCCTTCTCCAGGGATTATTTTCGTCATTCTTGTCCAGCTCGCTTGCACCTTTGCATTTAATTGCATTATAAACACAATTACTTCTTCGTGTCAACGAGTCTACGACATAACTTCCGCGATACGTTCGACGCCGCTCGGGTAGCTCGATCGATCTTGGTCGGATTCTCTTCCAAAGATCAGCAAAGGTTTCAAACTTTTGCCACTTGGGTTTACGCCACACATACATACTCCAAGACCATACTTGAGTAGTAATTCAATTACTGTAATTGAATTACTGTAATTTAACTATAGGGTGGTTCAAGTCACCAGGCTCGATCTAAAATGGACCGTAAAAATCGACGCCTGCACGTAGCAATCGAAACTTCTCGTCAAAGGTGTAATTCACAGGTCGGTTTTTTCTTGTAAAATTACAAAGCGTAGCTTTTATTTCTGTAAAAAATAAGGCCAAGAAACTTGCCAGGGTCTGCGGCGGGCAGCAACGCAGACGACAGGGGTTCAGTAGCGGGGTGTGTTTGGCGTTCGTATTGATAGATGGCGCTACCTCCTTATCGCGACGACTCGCGACCACTGTGGTTTACTAAAATTAATATTATCTTTTTAAAATGTACCTTCGGTTAAAAAATACATTCGAACAATAAAAGCAAAACGTAAAGTAAAAGAACGCGTCTGCATAACGGTGGCGTTTTTGCTGGCAACGGATTTCGTCTGCGTGTCGTCTGCTATCTTTCGCTGGCCGGCCAGTGCACCTTCAGACGCTGCTTCCATCTATCAATACAAACGCCTAACACACTCCGCTACTGGACTTGGTCGTCTGGGTCGCCACCCGCCGTAGACCCTGGCAAGTTTCTTGGCCCTATTTTTTACTAAAAGAGAACTACGCTTTGTAATTTTACAAAAAAAAAAAAACGACCTGTGAATTGCAGCTTTGACGAAAAGTTTAGATGGCTACGTGCAGGCGTCGATTTTTACGGTCCATTTTAGATCGAGCCTGGTGACGTGAACCACCCTATACTTTTCTTGGTAATTTGTAATTGTAATTAATTACTTTTTACTAAAAGGAACTGTAATTGTAATTTAATTACTTCTAGCGTCAGTAATTGCAAAATTTCAGGCACAGTTACAATTACTTTTGCAAAACTTTGCGGGGCCGACGGAACCTCTCTCAAAGCCTCAGCCCTCGCACAAGCGGCCTAGCTCTCAGTGAAACACTCGCACAGAGACTCAAACTCACAAACACGGACAGCATAAATAGCTTCGCAATGTTTGTTGTTTTGTTGTTTACACTGCGGGCTGAGAGGCAATCCTCTTTGCAGCCTACCTCAACGGCGCCGTGTAGCGCCGTCTGCGGTGCGAGCAGAAAACAATAACGTAAACATGGCAAAATATTGAAAGAAACAAAAATTGACCTTCAGCTTTATGCCGAGGTTGGGAATTTTATTTGTGTATTAATTTATTTTTGTTTCTTTTTGCCAGTTTTTCTACGTCCCTCTTCCAGTAATGTCGCCTATGTGTATATTTGTAGTATTTTCAAGTTTATTGCCTGTTGGTTTTATATCGGATATTATTTGCATAAGCACTTTGGAGAATGACCTCGCACCTGTGAATATTTTCACCAATGATTCGGGAGCCCCGATTCGGTACTTATATATTTGACAATACCATGATGTTTGTATGGGAATGTGGTCGTATTAGTGCGTGTGGATCCTTTACTTTTATATTAAAACTTGTAAAATATTCCTATATGACTAATTGTCACATTTTTATTTGCCTGGCTAACAAAAGTCTGTCAACCCAATTTTTTCTTTAGCGATGTGGCGTCTTCCAGCATATCAACTAATTTAATATTATTTATTAAAAATATAAGAACGTAGTACTTCATTGCCCCATACTGTCAAGTTCTATCATGAATTTAACAGAATTCATAAAAAGAAAGTACAACACGTGAACATTGAAGTAAGGAATGAGCAAATACGTTGCATTCTAAACAACTCGTTTAAAGTTATATGGCCCAAGTCGTGTTGCTCTCAGAAATACGTGATTGTAAAGTAACTGCATTACTTTTGGAAAGTAATTTGTAATTGTAATTAATTACTTTCACATGGTAGTAATTGTAGTTGTGTTGAACTACTTTCGAAGCGAGGTAATTGTAGTTAAATTACATTTTGGACGTAATTTACCCATGTATGCCCAAGACTGACAACAGCCTTTTAGTCGAGCGAGAAAGTTGTGACAACAAGCAGCGATCGAGCACTTCTGGGCTATGATGTGGTCACAGTACCGATCGCACAGCCGCATTTGTTTATTTACAGTCACTAGATCGGCTCTCATCTGTCTTTAGCTGATTATCTTTTGAACAACTCATTAAACGCGAGCTACCATTCATGAAACTCGTGCAACTAAACTTTTAACGTAGCAATGACAGCGACCCCGGAAGTGTATTTTCCATGGGGGGGGGGGGGGGCTAGCGGTCGAATAAGGGGGGGGGGGGATAAAAAAACGTTAAAATTAAAAGAAAAACATTACCAAGATTTTACTGTTTATAGAAGGTTCATTATCACTATCTATACCGCGAGTCCATACATTCATCCGAAATTCCTGTCACGAAGCAATGAGATGTTGACACAATGGTGTCGATGTAAAATGCACTGGAAAATCGGGCGCCTGCACGCAGAAAGCTGTCATTTTCAGGAAAGGAACTTTCCTTAATATGCATTTAATTTAATATAGATTTTTCATAATACATTGTGTTGTTCATGGTATTGAATCTGAGTTTTCGAGAAACTAAGATTTTCCCAATAACCAATATTGACATGTTTTATACTTCCTAACTCCATTTTTAGCATGAATTGCTCCATGAACGGGTAAATTTACCATATGATAAAGCATTTATGGTTATTTGACAAAAATAACAGGCGACTTTAGTTTTCTAAAGATCCATAAAGAACTTCAAAATTAGGCGCGACCACCATAGGGTATACACGAATACAACAGCACGCGTCTAGATTTTGGGTATCTCCAATCATGGTGCGAGTTTATACAATCGGTCAATTCTAATTTCGTATTTCTTTCGTCAGGCGAAATGGGACGGAAGCAACAAACATCGTGCATATGTCAAGTCAATAATAATATAAGTCATACCTTGCAATCAGCTTTGTAGATGTGTCAATCCAATCCACTCGTCAATCAAATCGTTCTCTTCTGCGTGCGTACAATTTTTCATGAAACAAGAAGCTTCTCTTGAAAACTTGGAGAGCAATGTAGCGGCAACATTCCTTTGTCAAACCCACTGAACACGGCAGCGGTGCAAAAGAAGCACTGATCGAGGTACAAGCGGCCACTGCGTGAAGAATTTCAAACGGCTTTTGCGATCTTTTTTCCGTCACTTCCTAACCATATTGGACACGTTTGCGCTCCTCCATTTCACCACCCCAACTAGAAGAGACCACCCGGAAAGCCCACGACGTGAATATCCACAAATCAAGTGATCACAAGTGCCTGTGGTCCTCGCTAAGGGCGGCCTTTCAATTTCAAGAAAACACACAAACTAGCAGAACGGCACAGAAGGTTCGAGCGAATATTCTTTCTCAAGTGACGGGACCCGAGAAGCAGAGCAATGGGGTACAACAAGTGGGAGACGGGAAGCAAGGCCGGTAATTGGGTTGCAAAAAAAAAAAAGGGGGAGGGGAGAGCAAATGGGCCTAAAGTCGAGACCCCGCAAGAGTGCATCTGGGAGGGTGTCCGCCAGTGTGCTTGGCGGAAAAAGACAAAGTTTAGAAGATCGGTTGTCCCGTAAGCCTGCGGGCGTTTCGGGCGACAATCACCAAGAACTGTCCTCCGCGAAAAGCATTTGCTTCCTCTGTCGGGCGAAGAAAAGAGAAACGCTTTAGAGATGCCGTGCTTTGTTACATCTGCGTGCGCAGTGGGCGATGCACTATACACGGCGGGTACGGGCACAAACGTCCCCATCATCCCAGTAGGCGAAACAAGCTTGGCGAAGCAGGGTCACCCCAAAATTTTGTTGATTTTTATTTAATTTTTTTCTCTCGAGCTCCATAGGATTTTTGCAGCAGTTTTGTTGTGCCCTTCCCGTATCAGGACTTCGGACTCTCTCATGAGTTTCAAGACGATTTGGCGGTCGTGTTTGCAATATTTTTGCACATAAATCTGAGAAGTAACTGTTACGTTACTCTTTACAGTTACTTTCAAAAAATAGTACCCCTGTTACACTTACAAGTTATTTTCACTAAGCAGTAACGAGTTACAGTTACAAGTTACTGAAAAAAGTAGGTCGTAACCGGTAACGGGTTACAACCTACTAGTAACTAGTTACTGCCCAAGACTGGAAAACCGACCAGGTGTATGTTAGGGTGCCTGCCTGAACATAGCAGGCTGTCTCGCCAAGAACCAAATGGTGTTTCGAGAACCCGACACAGAAATACAGGCGAGAATGCCGTGATTCTTTGGTGTCTTTGACGACCACCGTGATAGCGGTTCTTCAACACAGACTGCAGTGCGGTCTCTCCCTTGACAACCTGTGTCGCCTCGCCTGGTAAGGCCTCCTCTTGCCTTGGAAGTTGGAATACTTTATTCCCTCAGCTTGCTACATCTGTAGGCCGTACCTCTTTCAAGAAGGGATTTCATCTCGCGCAGACCATCTCCCCGCCTCGCCCTTCGACGAACCTCATGGTTGCTCAAACCGCCAAAACAATAACTAAAAAAAAAGCTAGAAGAGATTTTTGAGTTCTTTGGGAAACGTCACGGCTCAAAATATAAGCAAAACGAAGAAGCCGGCATGACTGGGTGGACAAAAACAGTGCGCTGCGTGTTCCCCGCATGGCCAACCCGCGAGAGCCGTATGAAATGGCCCCAGGACAATGACCAAGCAGGGGAAGAGGGGAGATCTCCCTGACTGTGCTAAACAAGCCGCAGGCGCCGGCTTTTTTTTTTTTTTTTTCTCCACATTTTTTTTTTGAGGTGCCGCGTCGTCTGCGGTTTACTGACACTTTGCTTTACTTCATTATTTTTTTTCTGGAATTTCGTGTGCGAAGCTTGTGCCGCAATTTGGTGGGTAACCATCCGTAACAAAAACAGAGCCACGTGCTTCCATACTTGGCTAAGGGCAAGCCACGTACCAGTGGGAACACAGAGGGGAGGGCGGAGGGCGGTGGATGACGCAGGCATTGTTCAGTAGGCCTTGAGCCAAACGTACGGGGGCTCAGCATGCTGCCCAGCACCCCCTGGAAAATGTCAGCGGGTGCTCAAGCCCCCGTTGCCCCCCCGGTTCCGGGGTCCCTGAGCAATGAACATGGTGTTTACTTCTTACCTGAGCGAGCGACCTGCCGCGGCATGCTGCTAATGGGGGGTTGCAGCCACTGCTGTGGAAGATCCGTCTTGGACAGTGCATTTAGAGCCGTGTAAAGTGCTGTAGCCAACATGTGGCTGCACTTTGCGGCCCCGCGAGGGCACTCAAAGTGACTCTCTAAAATGTCACCTTTATCGGAGAGCGTCATTGTAGAGGCGGTGGCGAATTTCGCGCGCCGCCAAGACGGTGTTTAGTTTTAGCTTATCGGTATGTTGCGCTGAGCCTCGGTCATTCGTTTTGCTTTTGCGCTTGCGTGTGTCTTACTTTGTTCCGTCTACTACGAACGGAGTTGCATATCCCCCACGGGGGGCCGTTGCCCGCGGGCCTTGCCTCTTACCCGGGGCTCAAGACACACAAATTTACGCGGGCGTTCGGGTGCAGGCACCGGAGTGCGGCTATCATCGGCTGGCGCGCCATTTCGTAAACTGGGCCGCGTCTCAAGCTCGAACGACTTCCTCGAAGACTTCGGATCATGTTCCAATGTTTCGTGACTTCGACTCGAGAGGCACCGGGCGCAACTGGTGTATACGCGCCGGCGTGGACCCGGCATCGTGGGATTCTCCACGAAACGGCTTCCCAGGCGCGCCTTCCGTTTACGTTGAGGCTCCTGCCCGCGCTCCGGGGGAAAGGACGTTTGCTGGCGGGGCACGTTTCGACGATTCTCGCCTAAACCGAGAACCAGTAGATCTTCCTCGGAACATAAACATATCGGGGTTTAGACTCTCAACCGCAGGGCCCGATCTTAATGACCACCTCGGCAACAGCAACGAGCTCTCGTGCGATAGGTCGAGAGTGCGTCGGGGCATCAACCCAATGGGATGCAGACGAAGCCCTCATTGGACAGAGCGGCTTCCGGCGCGCTGTCTTAAGCCCTGACCGAGCGTGTGAGCCTCATGTTGGACCGGGCTTGCGAGCCCCTGTCTGTTCTCCTCCCGCGGTTCGCCGCGTTACCTGCCGCACGCGGCAGCCCTTGTTCGCCGGCTACTTAGCCATCGCCCTTACTGTGCGCGGTAGGACACTTGACTTCGTGTCTCGCGACCGTAAGCCTGTGAGGCCAGTTATTCCCAGTTGTTTGATTGTATCGTGTACTCCGGAAAAGTTCAAGTAAAGTTTTGTGTGTTAATCGAACACTAAGCAGTCTTGGTCGTCCCTGTCCCGAGTCCTCGCCACCTACAGCCAGCTCTCCAGCAGCCAGCATCGTTCCACGGTCCCCCGGTCCTCGACGGTCGACACCTCCAGGGTTCCCATCGAGGTCCGGGACAACAACCTTACAACTACTGTCATCTTTACTGCGTAGCTACAATTCTTAAACGACGCCTGGACATTCGCAACAAGTGTGAAATCCTTCACCTCAAAAGAAAGGACGTATCCATCAAGTTATTTCCTTTCGACGTTTTCGAAGGCCGCGTTCTCGCCGGTGAAAAGGCGGTGAATCTCCGACAGACGCAGGTAGGGTAAAGCAGCAATCGCTTTGACTAGCAGACGTAAAGTAGACGACGTTAAAGCGCGAAACACATGTACGACGAAACCGTCCGATCCGACGTCCGATCAGGCGATACGACGGTCGGAGGCGAGGGTTTTCAACGCACTCCGGTGCTACGAAAACCCTCGCCCCCCAAGGTCATTCCGGCAGTCCGCACGTCGGATTGGACGGTTTCGTCGTACATATGTTTCGCGCTTAACTGCGCCAACCGCGCCAACCCGCCGACGCCGTTAAAGAGTGAAGAGTCTCGCCGCACACGAAAGGAGGGAAAATGTATTTGGGAGGGAACTTGCGGACACGCTCACTCTCGGTTCTTAGCAAACAAACCTCGGCGCCTCGGGACACCTCGCCAGTGAGTCCTTTGACTTCCCTCCGTGATGCGCTTCTGCTAGTTGTTAGACAAAAACAACGTACCGCTCGAGTTATTTCGTCTGCCCTCTCTGAAAGGCGAAGTCGAGCTCGCTCGTAGAGACCAGCACTTCCGAAAGTCGCAGGAAAGTTAAGACAGACACAGACGACGTACGTTGCAAAGGAGCAGACGAAGCTCAGATAAGGGGTCGCGATCAGCCAATCAGGGCTCGGCGTTCTGACGTCACCGCTACCCCCTGCCAACGTTGCTAGATTACCTCAGTTGTGGAACTCCCGCGAAGGGGGGTACCCCCCCCCCCCCACTCTCTTCAATCCGCCTGCCGTCGTTCAAAGCGCCATCTATAGTTTCATTTCATAACTGTGCGTTCCAAAGAGCACAGCTGCAGCGCCAAATGGTGATCACAACGCCGCCATTTCTCCCGCAGCGGTCACTCGAGGAACTGCACGTGACATCTATTCTGGCTTCAATCGGCCATTTCGGAGCCGAACGAGATACGGTGGAAAGGGTTACAGGGGTGCCACCCCAGTCTCCCCAGCGGACGCGCCGCGACATAGCACCGAAGATGCACCTAGGTCGGGACGCGCTACCTGAAATCACTGCTGAGACATGGTTGTATAAAAACAATATTAATTGTGCTGCAAAACCTTGCAAACTAAAATTTAAGAAAACATCACGCGCCCTCAATACGTACTAAACTCCAATAAAAGTTACTACAAAAAGAGTTTTTTTTTCGTTGGTTTTTACGTTTTAGTAACGTTGAAACGAACGTATCCCGATTCAGTTACCAAAGCAGCCGTCCGGCGGCGCGTTGAGCGACTCCGGGCGAGTCGTGGTGAGTGAGGGGGGGTACTGTTCGTGCATGCAGCGTCTATGAGCAGTTCCGTAACTGAACTAATCTAATAACGTTGCCCCCTGCGCAAGAAGCAGACGAACTTGCAATCCGCATAGGCAGGTGGCGTGTGACGTCAAAAGCAGAGGAAGCGAAGAGGAAAGCGAAACCCGTGATGTTTGGCTGGTGCATGTCCCCGCAGAAGACGGACTGCCAGACTTCATCTTTCACTTGATATGGCAGACAAGTATCGACCCAAGGGGTGTCCAAACAGGATACTTCAGAACGCGTGAAGCGACACTTCTCGGCCAAATGGCGTTAAAGTTGATGTTGAAGTCCGTCCGTCTGTCTTCTGTTTGGACGTTCACCTGGCAAACATCACGGCTTTCGTCCTCGCCTCCTTCTTTCCTGTGACGTTGATGCTTGTCCGCGCCCTCGTATCCTTCCCTTTCCCGTTTTGAGGATTAGACTTGAAGAGCACAGCCAACAGAGCGCGTGAGTGGCTGTCCGTACCACGTCATGAACATACTGCCTTCGTGAAGGACGCAAGCGTACTTTGGCGGAGGAACTCCTTCAACCCGGCGAAACTAAAAACAAAAAAAAAAAAAACGAACTTAAGCGGCACGCCGCACTTCATTAGCGAAGCGTGACTTCACGCGTTGTTGAAGTGTCGGACAGTTCTTCACGCGTTGTGCACTATCCTCTTTGGACTCCCCTCACGCGTTGTGAGGTATCATGTGTGGACACCCCTTAAGAGGGGCTTGTGTAGCAAACACTCCTTCACTGCCACGGCAATCTTGGTCGTCAGTGAAACTGAGAAGTGTCCGTCCCTATGACACATTTCAGAAAGGCATCGGAGGTTATCCGAAACTCTCAGTGTGAGCCTTCCGGCGTCTCCGTCCTCTGCTGCCGGTTCTGATGTTCACTTCGCCTTGAGTCCTCTGACATCGCAGCAGACAGGTAAGGACCGTCAAGCAGCGTATAACAAAACCATCTGCCGAAGAACTTTCAACATCATAAGGTCTCTCATGACCTACAATAAGATGTTGATTTATGTATCAGCCCCCCGCAACTCATTGGAAAAAGAAAAAAAAAAAGGTGATCTCAATTTGGCGAAAAGGGGCCGGATAAGTGCGTTTGCGATGTCGAAACATGAGCATAGACACGTTACACCCGTAATGGGTATTGGCTATCAAGCCCTGTTGACCTGAGGCGAAGTGCAAATCAACAAAACTAGACGGTAATCAATAAAAGAACTCGAGATTATGACTTTTTTTATTAGGTCAACATGCGGAGCACCTTTGCATTGAGGGAATTGTCATTGCCGTCCTAACGTTGAAAACGTACTACAGCCAGGTCATTACAAGGGTAAAGATAACTTGAAGGTAATTGCCATACCTAATTTTAGCTTAAGTCAGAGCCCCGCTGGTGCTATACTAGCCGTTGAGGCCATGTCAAGTGTCGCTAACATGTCACGGCGCTCGTCGGTTTTAACTCTACTTTATCTCACCACCGGATAAACCAATCAAGCGCAGAGCATGCAGCTTGAGCTTGCGTGTCACAGCCTGCGGTTCCGTTTGTGTCTTCTATCCTTCGACTCTACCGTGACTTGGGGCGGAACACAGTACTAGTGGGCAGAAATAGCTGCTTTAGTCAGACGTTTTTCTATATGCATGAGAGGTTGTTCATTCATAAGTGCTGAGTCATGAGGTACGCTTTCAGAAATGGGGTGTAGTACTTACACCCCTTCTTCCATATATAATGCCGCAAAAACTACAATTCGACATTTAGTCCACTTACCTCAAACTCAGGATACCAACTTTCACGAGCGTCTTGATAGTCGGGTGATAAACTTATGAAAATAGTTAATGTACGCATTAAGGAATACATAAAGACTCGAGGTTTTGTCGGCCCTGCTGGAAAACCTGTTTTTTTTTTTTTTTTCTGTAGTAATTGATACGTACATTAGCTATTTAGTTAGTTATAACTAGGGTTCCGTGTTTTCAGAGTTATTTTTCATCAGATTCGGAGGGTGTTTTTTGGAGTTGGTTTTTGCGCCGAAGATTCGGAGTTTATCGGAGTTTATATTTGTTTAATTCCAGATTTTTCGAAATTTGGAGTTTAATTTAGCAGTGTATTCTATTAAAAATAAATAGATAAATAATAACCGGATGTAACCGTATGCCAGATAAAAAAATAAAACGCGCTTGTATCAATTAAAATTTCTTCAGTTGAATTTGACGTTGGTGTAATTGCCGTTGGCAATACTAATTTGTCCCACGACAAGTCGCACACAAGCGTTGCTTCGATAAACGCCGATACCTTAAAATCAATAAACTCCCGGAGTTAGTCGCTAGGAAGCTCGTAGTCATCCCATCCCATCCTATTCCATCAATCTAGTCCGCGGCCGCGCGAGGTGGAGTGGGTAAGGAATAAGGATGTAATAGAGAGGTTTCAACTGCCCCTCTTGCCTATTTTATACAATCTCTATGGTCCATATAGCTTTCACTGTTACAAAAAATACCCTCTCCTTTCTCTAAATCGCAAATCGCATGGCCCAAACTGGAAAACAAAAAGAGTGGCCTTTGTGGTGACCCGAATGTACAATGACCTGTTGCCCCGAATCAACCTTGGCGAGACAAGCGGTAAGACCCCTCTTGACAACGGTCCGAGATTTGAAAGATAATTATGCTGGCATTTTCCAAGGAACATTGACTCTGCGCTGCTCAAATCGTAAAAAAAAAAAAAAAATAAAGCCTTTTACTTTTTTTTTTTAGCGGGGGGGGGGGGGGGGGGGGGCAGTGGCATTGTCACATAAAAAATCTGAGTTCATCGGATAAATCTGAACTTACCAAAATTTTACCGGCGGGTGATTTTCGGAGCTTCTCGGATTAATGCGAAAACACGGAACCCTCGTTATAGCACGCAGCTATCAAGCCGCTCGTAATAGTTGGTATCGTCAGTTCGACGTCAGTGAACTGAACGTCGATATGTAGTTTTGGGGTATTATATATGGGACAAGGGGTCTACGTACCACACCCCCCCCCATTTCTGAAAGTGTCGCGGGGTCTCAATGTTTTGTATTCTTAAATAGTAATTGGTTTTTGTGTTTATTTTGTTCGTGATAATTTTCTTGTCTTTTTTCTTGTCTTCAATAAAAGTTAAGTTGCAGGTTAGCACTTGTCCCGTCAATTTCTTCCGCCTATAGTAGACTTTTGCGCCGCCGTTTCCGCCGTTCTTCTTGATGTTGACTAGGGTTGCCAACCCAGTTTTTTTTTTTAAGTTGACTGGGTTGACTCACTGCCGGTCCGCGTTAAATTATTTTTATGTGTGCGTGTGTCCGACCTATTCTCTATTATGACGGTGTCACAATCTACAACACAAAGGTAGTTCTGCACACTGGCCATCGGGCTACAAGAGGATTTGCTGACATGACTTGAGTTAATCTTTCAGAACCGGCTGTCTGGAAATCGCCTGCAAGTTCCAACACTACTCCCCTGGCTGACATTGCCTTTGTCTGCTATGATGACCTGAGCAGTCCAGAGGAAGTGAAGAGTCCTGGAGTGCTGGCCGTGGCCAAGGATTCTCAATCCGGACAACAACTATCGCCGAAAACCTCGCATAAACTTCCGGTATGGTGTCTGCGTATGGACACCTAAGGTCGGAGCTATGAATTTTCAAACTGGGTTCTTGGGAACCTATGTGTTCCTTATTGTGACTACAAGGGTTAACATAGCACCCGAAGCTTTTGTTCTATTAATATAAAAAGCTTTTTTTTTGTCGTTCTGCCAGTGGTTAGGCCTGGGTGAGCCATGCTTCTGCTCATCACCAGGAGCTCAACACTTCCGCCTTTCTAATGTTTATAGTGATAGTAGTACTATCGTTAAGTTTGTCAACCTGTATACTGTTTCGTTTATCAACAACCCTCATCTTCTCAGCGTTCGATTAGACATTAGACTACGATTTTCTTATCTCAGTGCTGTGGGACAACGAGTGGGACATCTATGATGTTACGGTGCTGTTTCTCATAGTGCAAAAGCTGTCAGGATAAAGTTTTACAATAAATGGCATAGTGGAAAAGAAACAAGTGGAAAACTCAGGCACCACATGGCATGCTGAACGCGCTATCCTTGTAAGCCGCGGCTGTCTTGTATAAGCATATATACTGGAGAGACTAGCTCACACACGCGCCCATGACGTGAGCTCAACCTATGATGTGTGATCAAATCCATATACCAAATCACATATTATTGTAACTCAGTCATAAACAAATAATTCCTAGAATTTGTGTCATCTGGTACTTTGAAGATATCAAATCCAGATGACGGGGCAGTTATGTCGCTAATTTATGACAATTCGCACGCAGTAGTTTTGCGAGAAAGGGTGTTGTTCGTTGTTTTGTATTGTTGCTTACTTAAATCGAGAACATGAACTCGGGTGTTATCATAATTGACGTGCCAATTCCTCCACCGCATTCATTTTATTCACTTTTGATTTCCCTCGTCGAAATGGAAGTTTCGTCTGGTACGCGCTTCAAAATGAAGATGTACAATGTATTCCAATCTGAGACTGGAAGGGACGACAACAGTTGAGGTTCTTACTTCAATTTATTCTTGGACACTTGCTTTTAGGCTGAAACCAAGAGCCCCCGATACAAATTCTTCACATCGAAGAACGCGCATGCCGATGGAACAGCAAAGGCCTCGACAAAAACAACTGTTTCACCGGGACAGCCCCTCACTGACAAAGCTGATCCTGCCCCCAAAGCCTCGCCGAGTGGACGAGTCTCAACTTCACGGACGAGCCAGCGCAGTAAAACGCCCTTCTTGCTGCAGAGTCGTACAGCCATCTCCGACCACGAGAAATCGGTAGAAGAGCCTGATCAAGGTGCGGCCGCACACTGCTCTTGGTTTCCTCAAATACGCACTCCTGGAAACCTGGATCGACTGCTTTCCATTTCCCGCAAAGCACTTAGGAAAACAAATATGCTTAGACAGAAAGAAAAAGCAGTCTGCGATGTGACAGCGCGGCATGTCGTTTCGCCATGTTCACGACGCAGGCTGTCATTCGTCTAGTAATATCCACCGATAGTAGCGATTGGCTTTCTCAAATGGTTTGCGGTAAAGTATACACGCTACAGATTTCTTAGAGTGTGGTGCAGTTTCAAATCGGTGGTCAGGCCGTCAGGGTTATCTCGAAGTGACTATTATATTTGGCGTTTTTGGAGCCTCTTGGGAGGGGGTTGCCGATCTGACACATGGCACTCCTGAAGCTTCGTGTTCTATCTTGCATTAACTTTAGAACGCTAATAGCAGGTGCACTACATAAGAGACAAGATAATTTCGTCCTCGCGTCAAGACAACAAGTTCAGTAGTGTGTTTATGTTGATCTATAGTATTCTATACCCTCAATTGAGCGGATGCATGCGTTAAAATATCAACCACGTCTCCTAGTGACAGCAACAAGTCCTTCGGGCTCGAAATCTCGTCGGTGGCCATGTTGATGAACTTTCGTCGTATGTCTTTCTATGCGCTGAAAGGCAGTGTTTTCTAGCTCGGTCGAGTTTTTTCTTTTTTTTTTGTTTTTTTTGTTTTGCGTCATGATTGACCGCGTCTGCCGGAGTAGTCAATAACAAAAGGAGCATCATCTGGTACTAGAGTTTTATACGGACCGGTATTTATTCGAACTTAAGACAAGTTGGAAATCGAGAAGTCGATCCGTCGGCGACCATAGAGGCCGCGGTAGGTGCCGCCCGGGCGGCTCTGAAAGAAAACAAATTTGCGTAAACTTGGATACAGAGCCACTCACATGCTTCAGCGTCTCACCAACACCAAGAACATCGCAGATAACTAAGCGTGTGCGTGTAAACTAATGGCGAAAGTGCCGGACGTTGTTCATCAACATGGCGGAAGAAAAGACCGTGTTTCCTGGAACAGCCTTATAGCTGTGGCTTAGCATGTGGCGTTTGTTTACGAAAAGAGCGGGATAAAACCAATCGAACGTACGCTAGTTCAGACATCTGTCGGTACAACCGCTTGCTTCCGCTTATTGCGAGTGAATGCACGTTCTGAATACGCTGGCGCATTCTATGAGGTAACCATCGCATTTAAATATATTGAGATATACACGGGTCATGGCCTCCGAGATTTTTCGCGCGCTCTGCTCCGGCCTGTCCAAATGATCGGCTGCCCAGCAGAAGCGAGACGAGCCAGTTTTCTAGATCTCCGCATGCGGCGCTTAAAACCAAACCAGAAACGTCAACAAAATCGCCTCTAAGCACGCTGTCATGAAGCTTGCATTTTCGTCGTTTCTCATCATCAGACTAGAGACGGGGATGTCTGTCTCTGTTGATTCGTAATTTTTATTCGCTGCTGCGGTCTTTGCGCTGTGTCGCTGGATGATACCCTAAAATGCAAGATTTAGTTCGAATCTATATTTGTCTTCTGCGGATACTGTCTGGGCCGGTGGGACAGGCATAGAAATATTTTTTTTTTGTCATCATGCATGTTAACAGCTTTCTAAGCTTCACATACGTGCACGGACACTTTTTCCACGCCTTTCGCGCTTTGAAAAGATGAACCTTCAAATTTGGATGCAACTTCTTTCTTGCCAAAGCTGTCTGTGTTGCGGCGAGAGGCGGGGAGCACATTTCGCGTTGATCTTAAGTTCCCATAGACCGGCGGTAATGGTAACGATGATAATTCGCTGCTATTTATTTGTATTGTTTGATTTCGTTGCGAGCGCCACCATGCGCTCCGCAGAACCAGTCTTTACTGCGCGAATGCAATGGCCTGAGGAGCGCCCAGCGCGATATAAATCTCGCAGGCCATGTGCAAATTCTAAGTGTTCCAGTGTCACCCGATAGGTGGCACCAGTGTCTTCTCTCGTCGTCAGCAGTCAAAAGTGCAGCCGATCGCACTCAAATGAAAACGCGTGAATGAGTCCTTAGAAACGGTTGTGTGCAAGGCGTTGCAATTATGACTTGCAGCAACGGCCGACGACCCCCCACCACCTTCCAGAAGAAGTGGGCGAACTCGCAAACTTTCGCTGCCCTCTTACAAGGAGCCCAGCCTTAACAGGTGAGCCCGTTCATTTAATATTTGTTCTTTTGGAAGTGGCAAGTAATCGCCGTAATATAATATTTGTCGATAATCGAGCTGGAGTTCAAATAGGATACGTTCCAAATGTGACCTGTCGTACCGACTTGCGTGAGCATCTATGAATGTTGTCCTACATTTCAAGTTTTTTTTTAGGAAACAAGATTGCGTTTAAATTATATATGTTCCATACCTGAAACGTTTTCGTCTTTGATCTGTTCCGCTGTTGAAATCTCTCGCAGATCAGTTTTGGGCTGCAGAAAGAGTCTCGGGCTAGGAAAATATAGTACTAGCATGCTATATATGAAATACTGTGATCTTATTTTGCGTTGTCCTTTGGATCGCTACCGTTTTATGATAAAGCTTGGTGCGGTCAGTGTTTGCTAATACTTAGCTTTTTAGGACCCTCGAAAAGCTAGGCCTTTTAGCGAAACATTTGATCGGACTCCAAAGGATTTCCTTTTAAATTCTTTATACCAGCTTCGTTTACTTTTATTGTTTGTACTGTAAAAATGAACGAATTTGCGTTAGTATATTAACTGGTGATTTCCCATTGCTTTAGTGTAATTCACCACCGCAGAAACCGTTTCAATATTATAAGACGATTATAAAACCTAACATTTTCGAATGCTTATTATTGTAAAGAAGGGAATATTATTACCGATATGATGAACCAAGGTTGAAGGCTGCTGAATAATAATGCACGATATTCACTTGAATAGTCATGTAAGGAGAGAATTAATTGTACCAATTACGGAACCTGATTCAGGGCTTATAGATTGTCGGTAGCGTTGTTGACGGGCCACAAAAATTAAGCATGACCGATGCCACGAACGCAGCCCTCTGCTGCAGGAAAGTTATTCAAGTGCTGTAGCATTTTTTGGCATGCATAATTATATGGGCACTGCTTAGATCTCAGCAAGTGCAGAAAGCCATTGCAACGCATATAGTCCCCCACACAAGTGGAGGCCACTACTTTTTTGTCTTTTCAGGAAAATGCGACGCCAGTGATTGGCTGGACAGCAGCTTCCAGAGTCCAGACCATCAGCTTGTGACAACACACAATCTGTGAATAATTTTTAGTTTAGAAGATTCTATAGCCCCTCCAATAGAGTTACTGCATTGTAGTCTGTTGCAGGTTAAAAAAGCAGTACCAGCTCCTCCCCCAAAGCTTCCCACTCTTTCCACTTTAGCAGCCCAAACGCTGGAGTGTGCCCTACTCCAGCGTTTGCAAAAGCTCCAGCGTTTGCTGGAGCAGCAGGCTGTGTCGCCTTCTCACCCCCTCTCCAGCGTTCGCTCTGTTAAAGTGGAGAGTGGAGGGCATTGCAGCAGGAGATTGTCCGGCTTTCTTAACCTGCAACAGACCATAGTGCAGTAGCTCCATAGGAGTTAGTTTTAACTGCTTTATCTGACAACGTTCAATAAAATCGTATGGTGAAAACTTCCACAGGGGCTCAAACCTCTAACATTTTGCTTCGCAAAAAAGTGTGCACACTCTCGCACCAGGAGCAAGGCAGCCTGGAAATTGCGAGGGCTGTGCCGATAGTCACTTGTTAAAACCAAGCGAGCTTAGTGGCGTAGTGCCGTGCAAAGAATCTTGGAAACCCAGTGGTCACGGTTTGGGTTTGGTTTTGCCAACCTCCATTCACTGCATCCCGTCACAACCAAACACAGTGCATGCGTTTTCAAATACGACTTACCTTAAATTTTTAGTACTGTAGGTATTGCCTAGCAATACGAATAGAATGCTGGGACACGCTGCTCCGCATGTTGTGATGAAGCTGCTTTAGACTCGTTGGGGTTAAAAAGAATCTGGCCGTAGCAAGCCCAGTGCAGTTCTGGGCTTTTAGGCCAAAACAAGCTCGAGATACACCTAAGCACTTCTTATGAGTCGTGAATGCGAAAGCATGCAAGCCGCTCGTTCGCTCCCTTTTTCGTCTGCTGCGTACTTTTCGTCGCCGGTCAGCGCGCGTGCTCCCCTGGTGACCTTGGACGCGCGCGCTGATGGACACGCAGCGCCATGAGGTGAGCGGTCGTGAAAACTGACGAGCGCAGCGGCCGATGGGAGCCCCGTCGACGCGCGCCAGCCAATGGAACCGAAGGCGAAATCGCGGAAACTATCGGCCGTCTTCAAGCTTCAAACTGATGACGCCAGTTCGCTCCATGGGACAGTTAATGTTTTTGCATTAATAAATTCAGCAGGACTACAGCCTATCACCTAATGTGGCATTGTTTTGTATGACAGCAGCATTCCCGCTATTTCTGAATGAGTCACCCAATTATGGAAAGATATATATCTTCAACTTCTGTTTATCATCTGTCCCGCATACTCGGCTGTCCCATTGAAAGCTGGGTGGTACAGTAAAAGCAAGCGCCCACAGGATGCCATTCTACCGCAGAATGTCTGGAATTCCTCTCACAAACGTCGACCCGTTCTGTTACACCCATGTCAACACTAACCGATACCGAAGCAGTGGTTACTGGAAATTCCTCAATTCTGAGGCTAAGCGCTTTATTGTTGGTCTTGAATGTCAAAACCAGTCGTTTGGTCATGAGCCGGTAGGAACATTTAGACTGACAAGGAAACAGCGCACCCTCAAAACAAACACTCTAAAGTTTTCATGCACACAAAAGAAAGAGCCACTTACACAGCGCTAACTAACAACTCTTGGTTATATTTACAATTTTCGTTTTCGTCTTTCTTTGTGAACTGGGGTTTCTATGGAAAAAAATTGCCCTTTTCTTCTTCCTCCTTCTTCCTGTGTTTTTGCAATAGGATGCTAAACCATAAAATTATTGTAAGGCTAAGTACTCTAGTTCTTTTTTGGATAACATTATGGAAGGAGTGCTGACACATCTCTCCTCTTGTCTGGCAATGTTCTCTGCTTCCATAATTTCTCCTGTTAGCTTGTCGTAGTTCCTTCCTAACACTGTGCGTTTCTCCAGCTGTGCTGAGCAGCCACAGTCTCGACAGTGAATTCCCAGGTGTCCGGAGTTTCTGTTGGTGATGGTGACGGGAAATTGAAGTGTTGAACTTAACGGCGCTATTGAAAACTTGGTCGCCAGAAATTTTTCCTTTCTTTATTTTTTTTTTTTTAATAATATTTTCCGCTGTTCTGCATCGCCTGGGGAAACAAGTCTGCCAAGACAACGGCCTATGCAGACATACTAAAGGTAACCCAGAAATAATTAGAATCCTTATAGACGCGGGAAGGGCGTTAGTACCGGCATTCGCCGACTGACGCATGTGCTAACCGCCCTTTCCATCAGTTTGTCAAGCGACGTCGTTGGGGGAAAGTTCGTTACATCAGTGGCGTTGTTTTTTATTAAGCCTTTGCCCCTGTCTTCGGCAATTTCCTAATGGCGGACGTAAAAGAAAAACGTATGTGCATCAAGTTGTTTTTTTTTTTTTTTCAAACGCAGCAACAAAACTTGTAACAATGTATTGAGAGGCTTGCAAAAAAAAAAAAAAAAAAGCTTTGAGCCAGGCAAGGATTTAGGAACGGTTTTCTCGCTTCAAACGTGGCGACATGTTGTTTGAAGGCCAACCGCAACCTAAGCGTCCTTTAACAAACAAAACTGACGAGATCATAAAAAAAAATTGCGATGAAATAATGTTTGACTGTTGTCGAACAATTGACGGACTCTATGAATTTAACTAAAATTTCTTTGAGTTCACGTCGACAGATTCTGACAGTAAAAAATTCAGATAAAACATGTTTGCAAAAATTCCTTCCACATTTGCTCTCCTAGGATCAGGGAGCCATCCATTCGGACGTTTTCCCTTAACTGAAATTTTAGTTGGAAACTGATCAAAACGGTTCCCCACCCTTCCTATACTCCCCAGACCCTACTCGCTGCAATTTGGCTTTTATTAACGACGGTGACACTAAAGACAATCACTTCGCAAGAGTTTTAGAACTAATTTGAACAATTGAAAAAAATTGGTGGGAGAAGTGCTTTTGCGTCTCAGGGAGAGTACTTGGAGGGTGATTGAATTTGTAAAATGTTGTGAGAAACATGCAAAATTGAAAAGATAAAAACAAATTATCGTTCTTTTTGGGTCTTCCTTCGTATACTATACTCGCGGTCAACTTTCTGTGGCAATCCAAAGAGAGGAGGAAAGCGCGTGTACGGCGGTTGGTGCACCCTCTCCCCTAGCATTGACTGCATTGCCACAGAAAGCTGACCGCGAGTATAGCGGAAATATCTAACGGACACAGCTTGCGCACAACGGGAGCCCCTAATTTCAGACCTGCTAATAACAGCCTTGTTTTACATTGAAACAAGAAGATAAAAAGCATGGCTAAACACGGATGGTTATGCATTTTTTACACTCGAAACTTCTTTTCTGGATTGGAACACGATAACGTTGAGTTTTAAGCTCTTTTAATAAATCGAAATACATTAAGAAAATATTGAAAATATTTCAAGTTTGCAAAGCCATCCTCGCAGAAAATAAAGATGGGATTTTTTCTTGCAGCGGTTGCTTTAAAATCGTGCAGTTTTTTTTCCTTGGTAAGGGTGCTGTCTGTCGCAAACAACGCCACAGTAATGATTTTTTTTCTTAGCAAGTTTCTGATTATTGTCAATATTTGTGAAGTGCACCTAATGTGTATATGTAATAGTGTATGCAAGAATACTCATGGTAAAACTCACCGAGGTAAAATCGCGTGAACAAAAATAGAAAGGAAATGGATGGGATAGAACAAAGCAAGACAGAGTGATGTGGAGTTTTGCATGTCAATCTGTTATGTACTCTCTTAATTGTGCCGTGCTTTTTTTTTTTTTTTGTTCTATTTGTGTTTGCGCGATTTTACCTCAGAATGTTCAGTGAATACCATGCTACGGGCCCAGCTATCAACCTTATTACAGCTCACGATAATACATGGAAGTAATTGCATGCACTGAGTGTCAAAATCACCGTTCGCATTCGGTTGATGCGTAAGACACACTCTCGAGGCCCAGTTTTACAGTGCGCCCTAAACCATTGCCTAAACTGCGGTTTCTGTGGAAGACGAGATATCTTGCACAGCGAACCAAATGCCGATTACGTTAAAACTCCCGAAAAAAAAAAAAAAAAAAAACTTCTGCTACAAAAACGTCAATGGCAGTACGATAACGCATAGCGCACTGAGAGAGGGTTTATAGAAGTTTCTCCTTACCAGCCCGCGGGTGCTGTTTTTAGAAGAGCCAACGGGCGACACACGGAACACGATAAGGATAGTGCCGATATCTGACGAATGTTTGAGTCACCCTGTCGCGCCTTTCGTGTTGCCAGGCGTACTATTCTGTCGCGAGAGTTTCCGTGCACGCTGGCTTAGGGGTAAAGAGACTCGGCCTGACTTAGTTTGTACCTCAATCATGGCAAAGTTGGAAAATTGTCAGAAGTGCGGCAAGGATTCCCTCGACGTCTGGATGGCAAACCAGTGCCTGCATATGATTTGTAACAAATGCCTAATGCAAGAATCCAGCATCGACGACTGCAATCACTGCAACGCTGCTACCCAAAAGTTCTGGTGCCCCGGGAGGAAACACGGCTGCAAATTCCAGAAAACCATCTGTGAGACAAAACAGCATGTCAAGACGTGTGGGTTTGTCCCAGTCTCCTGCCCTAACGAATGTGACCAAGCCCCGTCCAAGAAGTCCCTCGCGGATCACGTGAGTTTCGAATGCCGACTTCGTATTACCGAGTGCCAGTTCTGCGGCCAGGGATGCTACGCCCTCAAGCTTACCGCCCACCTTGCAGTTTGCGAAGAGGCCCTAGTGCCCTGCAACTACTGCCACGAGGATAATATCCGACGAGGATTGCTGCCCGTCCACGCAAGAGACTGCAGCAAGACGCCCAAGCCGTGTCCCATGAGAAAGCATGGCTGCAGTTTCGAAGCCGTCGAGGCGAAGATGAATGAACACTTGAACTTCAGAAACCACGTCTCGTGTTTTGATGACATGCACGAGAGGGTTCAAGAACTTGAACTGATGAACACTATTGAACGCAGCAACCAGAGAGTCCAAGGAGCAAAGCCTGAAACCAATCAGCCCGCAATGATTGGGGGCGTCAGCCTGTTCGACAAGGAACTGCTATGGGTGGTGAAATTACCCGATGCAGTACATCCTGGCGACCTCAGCACCATTTTCAGACATCGGGAGACTAGTTGGACCTTTTTTCTCGAGATCAACTGCGCCGGCCCTGTAATAGAGGAGTCATGCCACGGAAACGATGAGCTTATGTACAGCGTGTACATGACTCACCTGGAGGCAGGAGAGCGCAAGAAGGACGTCAACTTCTCCATCCAAGCTGAAACCGTCCCCGCCGCTGGCAAGCTCCTGGGAAAGGCCCGCCACCGCGGCTTGGTGCCTTCGGCGGAAAAAATCTTCATGCTCAAATTCAAGTGCGCTTTAAATTATGGCCGGGCCAACGTGGTTCTCGTCAAGCTCACCTCTGACTAAACCACAAAGGAAGCGTTGACTCGCACTAGATGAGCGTTTACTAATTCAAAGGAAGCCAATATTTCTCAGCATTTTTTTTTAAATATTCTCCTTGCTTAGTTTGTAGCTTCCTTACTGTGCAAGCAGTTCACCGCAAACATTAATTAATTTTAACGTTGTTTATACTGTAGTGTGAATTGAGGGAGCATGATTGGTTATTTTAATTTATAATCCATTATTTTTATCTCGCGTTTCGCTTTGAAATATCTTAATAATTGTCATGGCGAGGCGTGGAGAGCATTAACACTCCGTACGAATTCTGGTTTTGTATCATTACAGTATGCTTTGCCATTTTTATTTAATGAACTGGAAGCAAATACCCTGAACATCTTTAGAAAATCAAATCGAATACTAATATTTTATTACAAAAAAACCTAAAACTTGACGTGTTGCCCACGTGTGCAGTTTCGTGTAGGAATTTAAAATTGTTTTTCGCGCAGGAAGTGTCTATCAGTGAAATTGTGTGATTAGTTGTGCTCGTGTTTCTGCTTTAATTTCTGCAAGTATCTATTAGCGCAATAATATGAGCAGCTGTGCTCGTGTTTGTGTTTTTTTCTTGGTTTTTTGTTTCTACAATATTGCTTTCCGCCTACGTGTGTCAGGTGGACAGCACCTCATAAAGCTGCAACAGCAGCTTTTTATTTGTTTCCTCCTTTTTGTACGCACTCAAAAAGGGAAATAAAAGCATTGTAATGTACACATAGTCGTGTTAGTTAAACTGTATGGGCGAGGATCGCTTCTTCAAGGACTTATACCCCATTCAAACGGCCAGCATAAAGGAAGCGTTAGCATAAGTGCCTTCGCAATGGGCGAATGAGCCCACGCTTTTGGGTTGCAATCACTTGCCAATCGCGGATGGTCGTGAATCGATTCGCAGCAGAGAACAAAGGTCCCATTATGATCGTGTGAATGAAGTATAAGACTGACTTTAACTTTTGTCCATACTTTTCTATCATGTTCGCACATTATACGTAAAGCGGGGCTGTGTCCAGTCTAAATGATGTTCACAAACACCTTGCTAGAAATAGTACTATCATAGTTGTCATCTTTAGCGGTTGGCTTTCATGCTCTCGAAGTTGGCTCAAATTTCTTCTCTGGCGAACGCCAGCAGACGTCGCGATAGCGCATCAATTTTATAAAAAGTTGATTTTTTTATAATCTAAACCCTGAGACAGGGAGAAAAATATGACAAACAGGACGACACATTGAGAATTTGTGTTGTCTTGCTCGTTACTTTATTTCTCCTTTGTGTTATGATGTTTAAGAACCCGCTAGCCTGCATACTTCCGCTCTTTTCGATTTCTTTTGTGTTATTATACATAATTATTTACTACGCGAGCACGGTGTTGGAGCCAAGGCGATGGCCTCGTGGTGGTGTTGAACGATCGATCTGCTAGGGCCAGCTAGGACCGAGGCAGGAATAGACCATTTGCAATATTACCCAAGCATCAAGGAGAATGCAGGGATTGGTGTTCCACGCGCCACACGCGCACGCCTTCCCCGTATAAAATATTCGAAGTAAATAACTAAAATAAAGCGTTGACGAACGCGCGTGCAAGATACAATTTGTTTTAGTTTACTGCTTTAGAAAATTTACTACTGCTGAGGCCAGCACGTGCGGCGCGTGGAACACCAATCCCCGCATTCTCCTTGATGCTTGGGTAATATAGCAATAGGGAGTAACCACTGGCGGCCATAGCTGTGTGCTCGACTGCTGAGCCCGTGCTGGCGGCAAGCTTCCACAGTTCTTTTGCAGCGTGCATTCCGCACCATCATTGCTGGTCTTAGCAGCCTATTAATGTGAGCTTGTTCTGAGCATGCGCTCTAAACATCGCCCTCAAATATGGCGTCCAGTGAATACTTCATATAGGTCTATTCCAACGTCTCGATTTGAAAAGCATGATGTTTTTTCGAAAGACATCGGTGACAGCAGTGTCGCGCCAAGTCACTTGTGGCTGGCACTGTCAATATTCGGACGGATGTATGTAGTCCGTTTCACCTTACGTTGTACCGCAGCGAAGGCTAGAAGCGCGAGCTCATAGCGTTGGCAGCTGCCCTTAATGCATGAGAGCTTGTGCCGCCGAATTTGGCCCTAGAGCAAGGAGCTCGTGCTTGTAGCCTTTCCTGCGGTACATCATAAGGTTAAATAGAGCATAGAGGGCGTCTGGAGTCGAGCACTAAAAATCCGTTGACTTGGTTCTGTTGATCCTGATGGGAACCGGCCCACTCGTCACAATCCGGACTCGTCTCCGGAAAACTCGTCATAGGCCAACTGTTCACACCGGCCTTCTGGTTCTAGGCAGAGTTGTACGTAGTTCAACTACTCTACTCAAGTTAACGTAATTTAATTGTTTTTTTTAGTAGTTTAGTAACTTTCAATTACATTTTTATTTCGGTAATTAGTAGTTTACTTTAATTACTTTTTCTGAGTAACTTCTACTCAAATTACAAATTACTTTTGAATTTTAGTGGTTGTTTTGCCTATTAACAAACATTCCTGCACAAAAGAGATACGATGTTGGAAGATCAGCTGATATTTACAAAGAGGGGGAAGCATATGGCGTAGGAAAGGGGGGGGGAGAGAAAATGGTTTAAAGAGTCCGAACGCCCCCCCCCCCCCCCCGCCCCCCTCCGCACACACTGCAACAACACTGTTACGAGGCGCGGGGAGCGAACAGACACGACGCAAGAGAGGCCGAGTAACTGCGGGATTAGCGCCGAAGACTGTCGTTTCTCTGTGTCCCGAAGCTCAAGGAGACTTGACTCATTTGAAGAAAGGGCTGGTCCTAGCTTCTCCCCAACGTAGAAACTCTCGCCCACTACAGGAGGTGCACACACTGCATCCTCACTCAAAACAAAATGCAGCCCCTGCTCCGAAACTCATCTGGCGCTCCCGTAGTTTGTGCTGTAGTCGAAGAATTGCGTGCTAAAGGGCAACGCCAAGATTACCTTTTTGCGTTGCCCTTCCTCAAAAAACTCAAAATATGCGCAAAAAAAAAACAAAAAAAAAACAAGGGACAAGAACGAGAAGTGAACGAACACAACGCTGTACTCCGGGTGAGGAACGAACACAGCGTTGTGTTCGTTCACTTCTCGTTCTTGTCCCTTGTTTTTTTCGCGCTGTTTCCAAGTTTGCAATATGAACCAACTAGCCCAACTTCACGCCTTGTTGCGATTCGAAGATCATTCGAGTAACCTTAGTAATTCCCCGAACGTTTTTATATAAAAAAATTATAAACAATCAGTGTTGGGAAGTACTCTTTGTACATGGTACTTAAAGTACTACTGTTTAGAAAACTTGTGCTTTACTTGAAGTAAATGCTCTGAACATGTACTTGCGCTTTCCGAGGAAAGTAAAACGCCCGACTTCAATGTACATTTCCCGAATTCGAAAACGAAAAATGGCGTATCGTTGTGTGAAAACGCGCTCTTTCGAGACATCATCGGGTCATTTTTCTGAGTGAAGTAACGGCGGTTACAAGACCGACACAAATAAGTGCCTTATAAGTTGATTGTGTCAAATAGCTCGTCAGCGAGAGCAAAACAACAACTCTGTGGCGACTTGACCTTATACAAGATTTGCTGCCATTTCAGTAAAAAACTGATGCACCTCCGATTACTCCTCGAGCAATGCATACCAGTTAAAAAACACTGTATAGGGAATGAGAGGGCATCACGAAAGATTGAGTTAAAAGTGCTTGCACTTTACCTTGAAATATATTGTATTTATATACGTTACTTCAAGTACATTGCATCCGGTGTACTTACTACTTTACTTAAAGTGCATAACCTCTCATTTACTATGTACTTTACCTCGAGTACTTTTTCTATGTGCGCAGCACTGTAAACAAGTAAACACTGTCTAAACAATTAAGCTGAGACAGTGCTAAACCTCAAAGTACAAATGACACATTCGCAGTACATCATTGACCAAACAAACAAGAAAGTACAAAATAATTAGGCACGCAGAAGCAGAACCAGCTATTAAAGCAGTTCTCTGAAAAAAAAAAAAAAAAAAACAAGCCGATTCATATCTGGCTAGCACAACTTCGCTAACGAATCAAAACTTCTGTACTTTCTTTTTACCATAACAAAGCATATAGAAGTAACTTCAAAAGTAACTTCAAAAGTAATTCGCTACTTTTTTACGGTAATTAGTACTTTTCTCAATTACTTTCTATTTGAGTAATTTCTACTCTACTCAAATTACTTTTGACGTCAATACTCAGTAACGTAACTTAATTACTTTTTTTAGTAACTTGTACATGTCTGGTTCTAGGTCATTTTGTCATAGACTCGTCAGAGAGGTCCGCTCGTCAGCGGAACAGCCGTCGCAAGGTTAGGGAGTTTTCATAAGCCGCTTTCCTCCCTCCGGTTAACTATCCGCAACGAGAATAGGGAGTTTTCGTAGACCGCGTTTCCCTCTCCGCTAAGCCCTCCGCAACGAAGAAGCCGCTACTGCGCCTGCGCGCCGATGGCCTTGACTGTAAGGTCCGGGTATCGTAGCGGGTTGCGGAGAGCGTTGCGGGACGGCGGAAAACGATCTACGAAAACTCCCTATTACCGTGCTTCGATAGGAACGCGATCGGCCTTGCCTTTTTACAAAAGAACTGACCTCCTTTTTCTCGGTGCTTTTGTGTAAAAATGAAAATAAAAAGAAAAGGAACTTCGAAACCGCATCTTTGATACGAGAGAGAAAGTTCCGATAAAGAGGTAAAGGGATGTTTCATAGTAGTAAAGCCAGAAGGTCACCTTTAACTTTTTTGTTTGTGTGATACGGTTAGAATGGTATGCTTTCTACAAAAGACCTGACGCAGGCATGTCAATGTCTTTTGTGACGGCCCCCCAGACGACGTTCGTCTCAATAAACTTTCAACTTGTACAAATGAATGTATTATCACGTATGTGTGCATTTTATCTCTGCTTTATTGTAAATCGGTGTAAGATTTCCGGGAATGTATGTTAATATAATCATTTCGCTCGCAACTCAAACTGTGATGTCACTGTTTTATATATGAACTATTCCTATAAAGAGACCGAAGCAAATTGATTTTTTTTTTCGAGTTTCTTTTTCGCATCAGACAAACCCAGCTCACGCACTGGACACCAGAACTGCGTCACTCGGACGTATGCGCTCGTCAACAATCGACGAATATTAGGATTCGCGTTCGTGACCAATGAGTGCTCTGACGGAACTTATCATCGCTTGTGAATGACAAGTTCTACGGTGTGTTTAAAAAGGACGGCGGAGGCTTGGAGTCATCGCACCAGTGCCCAAGCATGTCACGACCTTATGATTTCTCGATACGATCTTGAGTTGGAAATTAAAGCTAAGAAGAAAAAAAGTTGAGAAATCGTTTCATGGCCCCTTTAAAGATCCCGGCCTAGCCATCGTCCTGCACTGGCTAAATTGCTCATCTACGTGGGTAACAATGTCGCCATGTTCTGACAGGCTAAACTCCCGCTGTATAAACAACTAACGAATAATTTGTGTTTTGCGTGCGGTAGGAGGATTGGTGTCCGAGTTCGCTTAAAGCCCCTTTATGTTTTAAAAGTAGCGCAAGGTGCGTCGATGCACTAGGCACGTGCAACGTGCAGCCCTTGGGAAGATCATGGCGGCACAGCGCAGCACTGAGCTGGATTTCAAACGCCATGTTCTGCCCAAAAGTGGCGCGCGGCACGTGTCTCGAGCATTTCCACAACAATGAATGGCGCCACTTTTCTTAGGATAGAGGGGCTTTAAGTTGGCCGGGTGGGCTAGTGCACACCAGCTCGAAGCACGTGGAGTGAAAGCTCGTGCTGTTGCAGATCCCAGGGTACCCAGGGATCCTTAAAAGGGCGATGCAATGTTTCTTTTTTTTTTGTATTTTGCGCAAATACTGCTTAAACGGATCCTTGACGTTAATGACCTGTGAAAAACCCGTTCGTTTTTCACCACACTCAATCGAAGTCGCAAAAAAAAAAAACGAGCATCATTCACCCACTCAACTCGCAGCCAGAACAAGTGGCCATGTTATCCACGCACTGGGTTTGGCAAGGCACAGGACACGCGCTGAGTTCCAGACATTGTTATGGCTCGGCTATTGTCGTCGTTGCAGCGATTGGACACGGGCCACTACCCGAATGCTTCTCGAGCTAGTAATTATCACGAGCCCAAATCGAGTGCCCACGTAATGCTCGGGTCCAATCTATGAGCCGCATTCAAATATCGTCCCTGGGCGGTACTGCGACCGCCCAGCTACGTCATCAAGTTTTGCGAAGGAGAGATTGAATGAAAACGATCTCTTTAGTCCTTGAAATTACACCGCAACAAAGAAGTTTCCTGGCCAGTGACGTTGCGTGCGAGTTTCCTTGAGTCCCACTATACTGTGTTTCACCTTATGATGTACCGCAGGAAAGGCTACAAGCGCGAGCTCCTTGCTCTAGGGCACATCTCCGCGGCACAAGCTCTCGTGCGTTCAGAGTAGCTCCCAACGCTATGAGCTCGCGCTTCTAGCCTTGTCTGCGGTACAACATAAGGTGAAACGAAGTATAGTGCCAGTAAGCTCAAAGTGAAAAACATTCCAATTGAATATCCTTGCACTGCCCCTTTAAAGCCAGTCTATCCTGGGAAAAGTGGCGCCATTCAGTTTTGAGGAAATGCTTGAGACACGAGCCGCGCGCCACTTCTGGGAAGAGAAATAAAGGAAACAGCGCGCAAACGACAAGGACGGGAAGAAAAGAAGTACACAGGACGAGCGCTGTTCTTCTTTTCCTCCCGTCCTTGTCGTTTGCGCGCTGTTTCCTTTATTTCTAAGCATGAACATGGCGTCGGAAATCTAGCTCAGTGGTGCGCTGTGCTGCCATGATCGTCCCTGTACGTTGCACGTGCCTCGTGCATCGATTCACCTTGCTCTACTTTACAAACATGAAGGGGCTTTAGAGATCCTAGGTTCAATTCCCCCCCCCCCCCCCCCCCTGCCCATTTCGATCTTGATGAGCATCGTACCTGCGTGCGGTCGTGAATCACTACTGCTTGGTGCACGCTAAAGACCCCAGGCTAGCTGTTGTACTGCACTGGCTAAATTGCTCATCTACAGTGGGGAACAATGTCGCCATACTCTGGCAGACTAAGCTTCCACTATGTGGACAACTAAAGACTAATTACTTTTTGTTGTTGTATTTGGTGGCGTACTCTACTGCGTGACGCAAGTTAAAGACCCCAGGCTTGCAGTCGTAAAGCACTGGCAAAATGTTTTTTTTTTACTGTGGGTAACAGTTACGCCATGTTCTGGCAGACTAAACTCCTGCTTCATTAACAACTAATGACATTTTTCTTGTCCTTGTCATTTGTGCGCTTTTATGTTCAACGCAGGCACGTAGCCAGGATTTTGTTTCGGGGGGGGGGGGGGGGGGGCCGCCCATGACAAAATGCTGTATGAGGGGGAGGGGGGAGAGGGGGGAGGCCCCATGGGCCTCCCCCCTGGATACGTGCCTGGTTCAACGTTTCAAGAACGAAGCCGTCCTCGAAGCAATGACCTGTCTCCATATCGCATGAAACAGGAAAAAAGACTTGTCTCCCCTCCTCGCTCATTTTTTTGTTATCGGCAGAACCGTGAACCTGCCGGCTTTTCGATTTATGTTTTTATGAAAGAAGCTTTTATCTTAGGATAGAACGAAAACACAGGTAAACAGACAACTACAAAATAAAAATTGTCTGCATGTTTGGTCATTCTGCCGAACGCGTTTAAATGCGGTAGCTATATTTTATTTGTTTATAAATACATGGCGCATTACACGAGTGGGGCATAAGTAAGAACAAACATAAACCGCAAAGTGTAACCGCACTGGCTCACATCATACCACAGAGAAAAACAACAAAGTTAGAAAATGATGTTATTATAGCGGTTGCACAAACGCAACCACTAAAATGTAATCTAGTTCCAGAAGGTATTTTACGGAGGATCCTATTTTATCACAAATTGCAACATTTTCAAGAAGCCTCCCTAGCAGCACACTTAGTTATGTGAATATCCTTAGGTTGTCCTCAGAATGGTCTAACGTTCTGGTGATGTTTTGTAGACACTTCTGGTCAAGTACGCACGCACCGACACAGCGGCTCCTGAGAGAACTTTTCTTCGCTCGACCGAGCGGCCCCCGAGAGCTCGGATTACCTTACCCGGCTCAAGTGCTGCGTCGTCGGCGGATGTTGCCGCACGCGTACATAAGTTCCGCGCAACGTCCATCGCACAACATTGGATAATATCCTGGCAATCACACCATAGCACAGCGAATACTGCTGTCTCGTCTAGCTGACGTATTGCCTCGCGGTTGCACAACTTCACGCAACCGCGAGACGACATGGGACCAGCAGCCTGGTCAGACGCCGATATCGGTCTTTCATCATTATTATAAATTTGAACAAGTAATAATCAGTAAACTGAATAAAAGGTTAGTGTTCTTACCAACCGTTCCAGACCATTTTAACTTCCGAGTCAAGTCTAGAACAACCCGAGACACTACACACTCATAGAACATACCCAGAACCAGTGGCGTCACGAGAGTCAGTGGCACCCGAGGCGGCAGGCCGCCGCGACACCCCCCCCTGGCTCGCGCGTGGCCCGCCGCGACTCCCCCCCCCCCCCCTTCTCGTGGCTCGCCGCGACACCCCCCTTAGCGCTGCACCCGGGGCGGTCCGCCCCCCCCCTGTGACGCCACTGCCCAGAACGTCAGGACATCCTAAGTGTGGCTACTAGAGTACTTAAGTATTATTGTTAACTCGCGAAATTTGAAAAGCCCTATTGTGCTCACCCCTTGGAGTTCTCGTAATACGTGGTTGTAGGAAACGAGAAGTGTCCACATTGAGGGAGTTCCGTGAAAGCATGAAAAGAAACTTTCGCCTGGCTAATTCGCGGCGCATATAAAGGGGAGGGAACTTGAGCTCTTAAAGCGTACATGTGACCGAGACCATTCGACTATAGCGGGATACAATAAAACGAGCGGTATGTCTCTGAAATGTTTGCAATTCATCCATTTGGTTTGTGTGGTACGGGTTCCGTGCCGTGCAAGCATTTTCCAGGGTTGGTCCTAAAAGAGTTGAGCAAGGTGTTAGCTTCACCTCACTTGTGGCGTGCTTTGAGTGGTTGGGTGGTGCTATTAGTTTGGGTGGTGCCTAGTGCAGGATGACCCTGTGGTGATCACATCACGCCACGCGCGGTCGTGGCTGCCCGACGAACCTGGCCTGGCCTGCCAACCGGATATGTCCCCCCTTTTCCCGCGCGGGAGAATTCCCCTCGCCCGCGGACCGCGGTGACTGAGGAATGTGGGGAGCGGAGGAGAAGACGGGGAAAGGAGGTGAGGCCGAGGAAGAAGACCTGCCCGGGAACGGGCACTTGGAAATAAAGAACCAGTTGAGTTTGGGACGCCTATGGTATCACTTCTCCCACGCTGCGTCCCAACAACCCTTACCCTTGCAGTGTCTCGGGTGGGTGGTTTCCTTAGCTAGGGTGGTGACTAGGGCAGGGTTTTGCATGGAAACAAATTACATCACAGCATTGTCTCTTTGTGACGCTGCACGCGCTTCCCTTCGGCACCACCCGAATACAAACATCTGCGCTGAATTTGTTGGGTCATGAAGAGAGGGGAAGCGCGCTTCCCTGCCCTTTCCACTCCTCGTTCAGCGCGCTCGTTCTACACCATCTGTTTCTCCTCCTCTCTCTCTTGTCCTTTCCACCTGTCTCCGTTCCGCGCAATTTCTCACACCACCTGCTTCTACTCCTCCGGTTCCTGCGTGCTGGGTCCATAGCTCCGTCAGCAGCGCATTCGGCTTCCAAACCGGTGCCCGGGGTTCAATCCCTGGCCCCGGTTGCCCTTTTCTTCAAGATCGTTTAGCGGTTGTGGACTGACCGACATTTGGTGCTTACGCGGTTCTTGGGGTTGGTTAGCCATATAAAGCTACCGCTTTAAAGGGCGCAGCGGAGAATTGTTGCGTCCCTTTTTAGGAAGTATATTTTAAGGGTGAGAAGATAGGCGGATGAAGAAGGTACAAAGTGTGTAGTGGAGAACAGCCGTTTACCTTTCCAGAAGATTGTAAGTCCTATACTCAATTAAGCTTTGTTATGTGGTTAGCTTCCATAATTCAGTAACCAAAATTTCGGTAACAATTACGAGGGTAGTAATTCTATTTCTGGTGAATGGACAACAGAGTCAACACAATTTCAGAAGCGAGAGTAAAACATAAGCACAGCAATGGTCCAAACTCCGGTAAAGCGAAATTTGATGAAACGGCATTTGTTGAAATTTCAATTTATTCGATGGAACGGCGTTCGATGAAATGCCCGGCACCCTCTAAAGGCACAGCGGTAGAGGTCGGTCCCCTGTAAAAAAAAAAAGTGTAGTTAATGAGATCTCACTCGCACCTGGCTTTAGACACGCAGAAGAAACCTCGAGATGCGTGAATGATGAATTGCTGGAGCATAAAAGAAATATAAATATAATTGTGATAAATTTAGAATTAGCGAGACATACGGGGAAATGCGGCAAATGCAGTGCTTTTTGGTCAGGCACAGAATTTGTACACAAAGAATCAAATGATATAGAAAGGGTTGTAAGCAAAACTATTAGAATGAAATCTATATGGGATTGCATTTACAGGCCTCGATCCAACTGCCAGCACATCGAAGAAGTTCCTTGGAATAAAAAAGTTGTTCATTTTGTGTGTGTGTGTGTCTGTCTGTGTTTGTGTGTATCGGGGTCTCTATGTTCGGTTGTTGGTTCTTAGTTTGATCTCACATTACTTCGTGTTATTATTTTTAGAGGGGAGGTGGCGATTTGGTTTTTCCTTTAGGTGTGCAAGGACGGTGCGATCCTGCCGTCCGTCCTTCAAATATTTTTTTTTAAAGGTTTTGTTGTTTATTGTAAAAGGATGCGTCTGAAAGTCATGGCCAATGTGAGAAAAGGTACAGTTTAGATCAAAGTTCCTACCAGTATCAATTAGGTCCTGCTGTTAAGAGGTCATTCGTTGTTGTGTTCACAACATGTGTATCCGTGAAGAGGTCGGGGACGTCAGAATTGAGTCTGTAGATATTTATAAGGATTGAGAAAAAATAATGATTTTAGCTGTGTTTGAGACAACCTACTGTTGTCTTTTTCTTCGATTTAAAAGTTTCGTAATTTTTCCGCGCCACAGTCTCAGGTGTTACATTTTAGATTAGCACCTTTAAATTGTTCATGAGTCATGGGTACTCATTCGCACAAGACGGAATAATACCGTAAGACAGGATTTTGAAAATAAAATTTGTGACGCAGACATAGGCGTGACATTTTATGTCGCTGAGAGAGAGACGGTAAAAAATTGACTTTAGCCGCCTCAGTGGCTCCGAGCAAGCGTTGCCCTACGAATCCCCAGTTGGCGGGTTCAAACTGACTGGCAGCAGCGGCGGCACGGATTGCACCACACAAAAACGATCTTCAAAACACGGAGGTTCAGCGTGCAGACATCGAAGTTTCCCATCACCCCGCCGACCTCGTCGCCTGGTTATCGCTGCAACATACTGCTTCGTGTTCCTGTAATCTTCAAGCCTGGTCGCATTCC